>VZTX01029157.1:33441-44134 GCA_013400915.1 Pardalotus punctatus | reverse complement strand
GCCGCCGGTGCGGGGCCCAGTGCCGCCCAGCCCGGCGGGGCAGGATGCGAGCCCCGCGGCGGAGGTGAGGAGCGTGTCCGTGCGCGCGTGTGACATCCGCGGGTGCGCGCGTCCGGGGTGATGTGGGTCGGGATGTCCGTGTGTCCCGGGCACGCGGTGGGTGCCTGTGCCCGGGGCACCCGCGGGGGCTGCGTGTGCCCACGCTGGGCTGTGGTGATGCCGCGGCAGGTTGAGGCCCAGGTAACCCCGGTATCCGTGCCGCCGGGATGCGGCTGGGATGCGGCCGGGTTCAGAGTGTGCTCCCTGGGGCTGTGCAGGGCCGGACACCCCTGTCCCAAGCCCCACTCCCTTGGGCCGTGGGTGTCCCTTCTTGCTGCTGGGGTCCCGTGGTTTGGGGCCGGTGACGGGGCTTTGGGACCCCGGGTTGGTGGCTCTCTGGGCCCTGCGCCAGGCAAGCCCAGGAGAACTCGGGAGCCACTGGTGTGCATGAAAGGGACAGAGGTCCCTTGTCCAGCACCGGGGGCACACCGGTGTTCGCTGCCCTGTGCGATGGAGACTTGTGGTTGTCAGGACAGTGTGTGTGTGCCAGATCAGAGGGCAGGAGCTGTAGGGTTCTGTAGGATCCTGGGCTGCTGCCTGCATCGTCACTAAGCTCTCCTCGGTGGGCTGGGCATGTGAGGTTTTCTGGGATGTGCTGGGCCAAGCACGGCCCCAAAGGAAAGGGTTCAGGCTGCCGGTGTTCTTATAGAAAGCTTGGCTTGCCCCATCTCCCCAGCCCCGTTTGCATCCTCCCTGCTTTTCCCCTGACTTTGCCCATCCGCGATTCCAGCCGGAGCCGCTGGCCAGACCGTTTGTCCCGACACCTCTCCAGGGCTGCTGGGAGCTGTGCCGGCTGCCACGCCTGCGGTGCAGAGCCGGGAGCCGCCTCGCCGGGAGCGTGGGTAACGCCAGCCCCCAGCTCCCCCCGTCCTGCTGTGCTCAATGGGGACCTTGTTGCCGTGCCCCGTGTGCAGGTCGGTGGGTGGCTGTGCCGTGCGCCCTGTGCTGTGCTCACACACTCGGGCAGCCACCGTGTTTGTGGACGGCTGTCCCCGCTCCACCTCCTCCGTGGTGGCACTCCGCCCCCGCTGAGACATTTGTGCCAACGAGTCAGCAGGGAGCTGGGATGTGCCACGCTCGGCATCTGAGCTGCCACACTCTTCCTGGCCTTGCCTGGCCCTTGCCACAACCCCTCTGCCAGCCCGGAGCCACTGGCACACAGAGTGGCTGTGGCTGAGCACGGGGCTGGGGCCTGCCGTCCATCCCTCCATCCATCCTTCTGTCCATCTGTCTCCCCGCGGGAGGTGATCCAGTAGCAGAAAGAGGTGAGTTGCTGTTGCTGGGTTCCATAGTGCCTGCTGCTGTGGGGGTGCTTTGCCCCAGAATGCTTTCCCTGTGGGCAGCAGCCACTGTCACACAGCCCATGTGCCATCACCCTGGCTGCCACACCTGCGTTCTTCCCTCTCCCCGATGGCACCCCCGGGTGCCAGTGCCGGCAAGTGGCTGCAGTGGCCCTGGTGTGATGCCATGGCGATGCTGTGAGTCAGTGGGTGCTGTGAGTCAGGGCCGCGTGGTGCCCCTCGTGCCAGGGCTTGGAGGCACATGGGGGTGGGCAGTGCTGCCCAGTGAGTGGGGGACCCCAGGGCTGTGCCCTCCTCGTTCCATGCTGTGCCGGCAGCTCTGCTCCATGCTCCAGGGTGGCATAGCCAGCATGAAAGGGCTCTTGTCCTCCTGCAGCCCCAGAAGCACTGCAGTGGCCTCCCCTTCGCAGCAAACAAATTCCCAGTGTTGGGCACAGGGACTGGGAGGGGGGAGCCCCCACTTGGCCCAGCCAGCCATGGCTGTGGCAGAGCCCTGGGCTCCTGCTGGCCCAGCATTCCCGAGGCCAGGCATGGGGCTGCCACTCTGGCTGTGTGGGGGTGCTGGCCAGGCAGCTGGATTTTGGGAAAGTGGGTGCTCTGCTCATTCACCCCAGAGCCCACAGGCAACTGCTGCATTGGGCTGGCCCCACCTCAGGGTGGCCCTGAGCAGTAATATTTTGTTTCCCAGGCATAAGATTATTTTTGGGTAGTTAATACCATTGCCACAGTCCCAGTCTGAAGCATGGTAACCAGCACAGGAAGGCCTGGTATCAGTCAGCTGGGTATTCCCCAGAAAATTCTCACTCTGTCCTTTCCTTTGTTCTTTCCTTATCTGTTCTGCTTGTGTCACCGCCCCACCAAGGACAAGCCCTTCTCTAGATGGCAGTATCTTGTTCCAGTGTAATTGAAAAAGTGGCAGCTAATGTCTAGTGTTCTCTCTGGCTCTTCCAGCCCCTTTTGACACAGATTAAAATGGGAACCGTGTCCACTGAACCCCCATTCCCCATGGAGAGGGTTGTTCAGGTATATGGGACCAAGCTCTTGGAACAGCCTCAGTTCTCTTACTAATAATTCTAAAGTTCCCAGAACTTGCTGCCACTCCTTTATGTTTGGTAGACTCTTCCCATGTTCTGTTTTTTCCAGAGTTTGTGGGAGAATAGAAGTGGCTTTTTTAATCCAAGACTCCCGGGACTTAACCTCCTGATTGGGCCCCTGATTGCTGGGATGTAGGACTGCCCAAGGCTCATATTTTTCCTTGTGGGCACAACCACCAGAGGGTATCCTCCAACCAAATTGATTAGAGGGATGAAGCACCTTTGTGAGGGAATTGGAGAGAATTCTGTCTATGAGAAAATTTGGTTTGTTCAGCCTGGAAAAGAAAAGGCTTCAGGGTGACCTAATTGTGGCCTTCCAGTACCTGAAGGGAGCCTACAAGAAAGATTGAGAGAGACTATTTTACGAGACCATGTAGTGACAGGACGAGGGGGAATGGATTCAAACTGACAGAAGGTAGGTTTGGATTGGATAGTAGGAAAAAATTCTTTATTGTGAGGGTGGTGAGACACTGGCACAGGTTGCCCAGAGAAGCTGTGGATGCCCCATCCCTGGAAGTGTTCACGGTCAGGCTTGATGGGGCCCTGAGCAACCTGCTCTAATGGAAGGTGTCCCTGCCCACGGCAGAGGGGCCTGGAATGAGATGATCTTTAAGATTCCATCCAAACCAGGCCATTCTGGGATTCTATGATCATGATGATGATGATGATATTATTGACTACTGATGTATTGTAACCTTTGGTGGGGCAAGATTGTGGCTAAGACTTTGCCAGGACTTTATGAGCAACAGTGAGAGAGTGTTATATACCTGGGAGCCTATTAAAAATATGCTGCACTCCCAGATGAAGGTGAATCAAGCCGTGTTGTGTTCCTGGAGTGGAATCACAAAAGCTGTATCTTTTACATCCAGGGTTGCCATCCATGAATGGGATAGTCCCTGAAGTTGAGTTACCAGTTCCTCGATATTTGGCACAGCAATGGTTAAATGCTCAGTATTGGCATTACTGGCATTTCTCTTTTCCCCAAATCTGTTCCCACCCCATCTATGTGCCAGTAATTAGCAGTTAATTGCCATCTCTGTTCCAGTTTTTGGACTAGCCAAACTGGTGAATTATATGGAATGAAAGTTTGGTGAATTGTATGGGGAGTGGGCTTTGATTTGTCTTTTTTCCAAATCAGTTGTAATTTCAGGAGTTTAATTTCGTGCTGCAGCAGAAACTTGGTATTGTGGTATATTAGTAGCTTTCGAATGAGGGAGTGTAAGTGCTGTGTGGGGTGAACACACTGTAGTATCTGGATTTCTTTTATGGTCAGGGTTGAACAGGAGGACCAAACACTGTTATACATCAGCTGTCAGGTTTGGCTGCTCAGAACATTGAAACCCAAAATGTTTTCATTGTGATCTTTTACTGCAAAGTGAGGGGAGGACATGTGCTTATCGCCTGGGAGCCATAAATCAGCCTTGGTGGTTTGGCACGTAGGACTTGCTCTGTTCACTCCAGTGATTTTAACTCTGTCCAATTTTTGAGTGTGCTGCTGTGTTAACATTGGAATTTGTGTTCCCTTATCTATTACAAATGTCATTAGTATTTGAGGAGGCTCACCTGGAAGCAGAATTATAGGCTGTTATTACGTATGCATTGATAGGATTCCACCTGCTGAATTTCAGTCCAGTCTGGCTTATGGCCAGAGCACTTTTCAGATGCAATCAGATTGAATGGGATTGTTTTTCAGGCATGATTTCCCACTCCTTCCCAAGGTTCAGCTGTTTCTTGTGTTTCTATAATGCATCTGGCTTCATACTCAGGGGGATTTGAAGGAGACAAAGAATCATATTTCCCTGGTTTTCTGTCACTGGGGTCACTCCATATGCTTCCATCCTGTTCCTCAAGGAATATGATTAGTTTTCTAATCTGTATGATGTCAGGGGGACTGGGAGCTCACATAAGCATCATCTCTACCTTTTCTTCAAATTTTTTTTTCTCTCCTTTTCTTCCTCTAAATATTTCTGCAGCTTCTTTCTCCTATTTTCAGCTGTGGCCAAATACATTTTAAATTGCACCTTTTCTGATTTCAAAGCAGTGTATTCTACATCTGCCATTCTTTTGAAGCAAGGGGGCTCTGATTTCCTTTTGCACACAAGATCAGTGAGGCCCCAATACTGCAACAATAATTGCTTTATTCTTGTTTTTCCAATATCTTTGGGCCCATTCTGTTCCCTCTGAGGATGGTGCACACTTGTGTTAACCATAATAATAATAATAATAATAATAATAATAATAATAATGATGATGATGATGATGATGATGCTATTACTACTAATAATAATAATATGCAGAAACTTACCAAGAAGGTGTCCCTGGCTTGGGACAAGGTAGAGGAGAGTAGCCCATTGACTGTCTCCAAGGTATTTTTGGGTCTTCCTCCTAACTAGGTGAAATTTTTACCCTCTTTGTATATAGCCTGATCTTATCCCCCTCCTCATATGGAACATGTTACATATGGAATGATCTAACTGGAGAGTTGAATAATAGAATCATATGTATGGCGGAATGTATTTCATCAAGCTTATTAGCCTGTGCAGTGGTGAGTGTGTTGATTGTTTATAAAATGCTTAATCATGAAAAAGTTACTTTTTTGGCCATGGTATCCTTCAAAGTTCCAGTCAGAGGACTTTGTTTCGTTCTGTGTGGTTTGTGAGAGCCAAAGCAGGACACTTCCATCTCACAGGACCTCCTTCTTTGTCCAACTCCTCCTTTCTTGATGTCAACTATGCAAATCTCCATCTGCAAAGTTAACATGGAGGGTACACTGTGCAGGCTGTAGTAAGCCTTAGCCCTTGCCTGGCTCCTTGATCATCTCCCCACAGCATCCCCAGGATTTGCAGTTCCTTGGATATTGTACTGTTTCTATAGGTATTCTGTCTCAGGGTATTGTGTCTTCTTGGGCATCCGGTGTTTGGCTGTGATCCCTCTTTGTTTGTTGTGTCTCTGGGTATTACACTGCTGGCTGTCATGCCTTGGCTGTTATATCACTGGTTAATGTGCCTTTCTGGGTATTTTGCCTCCAGGGATATCATGCCACTGGGTATTGTGCTTCCTTAAGTGTTGTGCATCCCTGTTTGTCTTCTGTCTCGGTATGGTGGCTCCTTGGATGTTTTGTCTCTGGGTATCAAACACTGGGTACTGCTCCTCCTGGGGGAGTCATGCCTCCAGAGGTCACACCTTCTTGGATATTGTACCTCTGGAAATTGGATCTCCTCAGGCATCACACTTCTGGTTATGGAAACTTGGATGCCTCTGGGTTCCACACCTCTGCATAAGATGCCCCTGGGCACTGCACCTCTGGGTGCTTTGTCTCTGGTAGCATGCTGGTTATGGTACCTGGCAGGGTACACAGCCATGCCCGACCAGCGCTGCTGTGTTTAAAGCCATCATGCCTCAGTTTACCTCCATGACCAGTCGTTGCTGCAGGGGCTGTGGCACCCTGTCTGCCTCCCCTGCTCCCTGCCAGGCTGGCAGTGCTGTGTCCCCTGCTGCAAAGTGCTGGTGTGGTGTGCAAGGCTCTGGGGACATGGTCCCAGGGCCCCTACATGGCTTGTGCCATGGGAACGTGCTGTCCCTACTCAGCTGTTGGGGCTCATCCTCGTGCGTATGGGCAGGGCGCTATGGCCACACTGGTGCTGGGGCAAGTGCCCACCTCCCTGCTCATGGGACCTCACCAAAAAGCTGTCAGGCTGAGGTTAGAAAATAAACATTCTGATTTCTTTAAAAGGAAAAAAATCCCAACAACCCAGGGGTTTTGTATTTGTTGGGGTTTCTCTTTCTCTCTTTCTTTTAAATCATGAAATGACTCACACTTCTGAGCTGAAAATAAACCTGATTACGGCTGCGGTGGGGAGCTGGTGAGCCATGAGAGCACAGGGTGCCTCAGAGAGCAGCCAGGGCCAGCCCTGCCTCCTGCCCCCAGATCCTGTCCCAGGGGCCGTGGGGGTCTGCTGTGGGGGCTCAGGTGGCCCTGGCAAGGCTGCTAATGGAGCTAAAGTGCTGCTAAGGGGACACTGCCATCTGCACAGCCCCCAGGGCCGCGTGTCTTTGCACTCAGAGCCGCTGCCTGGCGGCTGTGGGAGCACACACGTGTGTCCCCACGTGTGCACAGACACCCGTGGGTCCCCCCCGCCACCCTCCCCGGTCCCTGTGGCACAGCGCGGGGTGGAACAGGGGGGCTCCCGGGGACTGGACCCCCGATGCCGTGCGTGACACAGCCGTGTGCTGCTCTCCGCAGGGACCCCTGCAGCAGTGACGTGCCAGCCGTGGTCCCCGCAGCCAGACGCATGGCGGGTAAGGCACCCCGAGAGCCCCGGTACCCTGCATGCCCCGTTCCCGTGCCCCACCGAGGGGGATGTGCCCCTGCATCGCCCCAGGGACGGCCGGTGGCTTTCTGGGCCCCGAGGCGTCCTCATGTCTCTCCCCGGAGACAGACAAGGCGTGGAGCAGCCACTTCGCTCGTCTGACTGCTGCTCACCCTTGCTCCCGGCCAGCTTCCCAAGACGGGCTGTGGGGCGAAGGCGATGAGGACCCTGTGCCAGCCGAGCCGAGGGGGTCCGGTGGCCCCCCGGGTGCCCACCCCCAGCCTGGCCCCTTGGTGCAAACGTGTCTCCTCCGGAATCTGGAGATGAGTCCCCTCGCCCAGACGCAGACCCTGCGGGACTTTGAGCAGGTGAGACCTCGGGGACCCCCCAGTGGCACCGCCGGGGCCCTCCCGGCACTGTCAGGTTCTTGCAGGATTCATGCCGGTCCCCCGGACACACCAGCGGGGTGTGGAGTGCAGGAGGGGTCGCGGGGCAGGTGGTGGTGGCAAAGGGAGAAGGGGCTGAGCCCACCCGGGCGCCACAATCCCCTCACCGCCCTCACGGCTGCGGCGCGTGGGGGCCTCCGGGGCTCGGGTTTCACCACCCGCTGTCCCTGCTCCAGCGATTCCTCAAATAGCTCTGGGAGGCGGAAAAAAAAAGAGGAAAGGGAGAGCAGCGGGGCCAGCGACGGGAGCTGCGGGCGGGCAGGGAGCCTGGGCTGTGTCCCGGCGGCGCCATGTGAGGGGTGCCGGGATGCCCGCCCCATGGAGCGCAGGCCATGGCTAACGGGTACCGCACGCTCTCCCAGCACCTCAATGACCTCAAAAAGGAGAATTTCAGCCTCAAGCTCCGCATCTACTTTCTGGAGGAGCGCGTCCAGCAGAAGGGCGAGGGCAGCCGGGACGATGTCTACCGGCGGGTGAGTGCCTGTAGGGGACAGGGGTGAGGGGGTTTCCTCTCTTTTCTCAGAGGGAATGGGGTCAGGGGAGTGCAGCCGCGGGGGATGTCAGGGAGGGCATCAGGCACTGGGGCTGGGGGAGCTTTTGTGTGGAAGTTTGCCCCCCGTTTCCTTGGACAGGAGCGGGCAGAGGCTTGAGGACGGCGTCCCCAGCCTGGTGGGGTGCCCGGGGTGGGTGACAGTGCAAGTCTGGGGGCAGACAAATGCAGTGGGTACACCACATCCCGGCGCCGACAGGCTAAAATACCACCCCGTGCCACTCAATGACAGGAGCACCAAAAGCCCTGCCATGGGGTGGGGGTCCCCCATGCCACTTCTGCTTCATTCCCACGGGCAGTGGGGCTGGGGGGTCCAGGCAAGCATGAGGGCATCCTACCCACCTCCTTCCTGCTCCACAGAACATTGAGCTGAAGGTGGAGGTGGAGAGCCTGAAGCGGGAGCTGCAGGAGAAGCAACAAGCCCTGGACAAAACATGGTGAGTGGGGCTGGCCAAGCCCCTCACCCCGAGGCAGACATGGTGCCCATGTGCTGTCTGTGGTGGCTGTGTGGGCACGGGGACGGGGGGCTGTATGCCTGCACCCTGCCCATAGCGGGCAGTGGAGGAGCCTGCGATGGGGCTGGAGGGGTTTGCAATGGGGCTGGGCACCCTCAGGGCTCCTCTTACAGCCCTGGCGCCAGCCAAAAATAAAGGACAGCACCTGTTTGGTGGGGGTGGGCAGCGCTGTGCCCAGGGGCCATGGCATGGGTGTCTCACCATGGGGCAGCAATGGCAGGGGGGCCAGTGGCACAGCAGCTTGGTAGCCCCTGGTTTTGGGAGTGTGTGGAAAGCGCTCTGGTGGGTCAGAGCCTAAACATGAACTGATGCTGCCAGAGGAGCAGTGTCCCCAGGCCAGCAGTGCTGGGAGTGTGCAGGACATGGGGGGAGCTGGGCTGGGGGCACTTGGGGTGGTACAGATCACCCAGCCCAGCTGATTTGGGGTGGGGGCTTTCACAAAGGCTGTGCCATGCTACACACTGCCAAGCTACGCCATGCTGTGCCAGGCCATGCCATGTCATGGGAAATGCCATGCCATAGCAGGCTGTGCCACGCCATGCTGTGCCTGGCAGGGTGGCTGCGGAGAACCAGACGACCCGCAGCCAGGCCGCACTCCGGCAGCAGTATGAGGAGCGGCAGCGGGAGTCGGAGCACGTCTATGAGCTCCTGGAGAACAAGATCCAGCTCCTGCAGGAAGTGAGTAAAGGGATGGTGGGGGCCAGGGAGGAGCTGGGGGCTGGTGCCTGAGGGCTCACCCTGCTGCCATGCAGGAGGCCAGGCTGGCAAGGAGTGAGGCTGAGCAGGCCACAGCACTGGCCAGAGCTGAGGCGGAGAGATGCCAAGAGCTGACAGGGAAGCTGAAGGAAGCTGCGAGGACAAAGCAGGACAACAGGAGTGACCATGGCAGCGGCGCCATGGCCCAGAGGTAGGTGTCCAGAACCTGTACCCTCTACGTTGCCAGCCTGTGCCCTGTGCCAATCCTTGGGGATTACCAAGAGGCTGTGTTCTGCACAACTGAGGGGCCGTGCATATCTGGTGGAGTGCAGCGGTCACCCCAAGGGGCGAGAGCTGGGCTGTGGGGAAGGGGGAGCAGCCCGGAGGCTGCTCTGCTTTGCCCCAGAGACTGACCTCTGCCAGCTGTCCCCAGTGTAATCCCAGGGCCAACCCAGTCCCTAAGCATCCCATGCCCTTTTGTCCCTCTCAGGAGGATCGAAGAGCTGACCCAAGAGCTGGCTGCCAGCAACCAGCTCGTGGAAATGCTGTCAGCAGAGAAGCATGACCTGCAGCAGCGCCTAGAGGGCTCCCTGGTCATGGAGGGGCAGGTAGGTGGGCAAAGGGTGGGGGGACCCCAGCCTCCCAGGGAGGAGCATGTCTAGCCAGGGCTTGGCTGGTTGTTGTCATCCCTGTCCCCTTCTGGGGCTGTGGCCAGGGCTGTGCCATGTTCAGCCTGGCAGCGTTGGGTGACTGCTGTGGAGCTGGGAGGAGCAGGGGGGCCCAGAGGACACGGTGTGAGCTGTCAGGGGACCGGCCACCAGCCTGTGAAGTCCTTTTGCGGGTGTTGGTGCTGCTTGCACCCGTCTGCCATTTAAATCCCAAGTCTTAAAATACACCCGGCAGCCTGGCATAGTGCCAGGCAGGATTTCGGGCTGTGAGAGATCAGGGCGGCATGTTCCTGGCAGCTGCACAGCTCTGGCCATGCTGCATGTTGGTGGCACGGCGCGTCCCCAGCAGGCGTGGGCCATGAGCTGCCTGTGCAGTGGTCCTGCAGGGACCGTGGTGTTTGCCCGCCGGGTGGCACGGGCTGCTGTGCAGGTGCTGGTGGCACCGTGCTCTGGGGCATGCCCACCCACACTGCCTGCCGAGGCTGGGCATTGGGGCAGACTGGCAGTGGGACATGGCACTGGGGTGGGGACCTGGCACGGGGACAGGCATTGCCATTGGAACGGGAATATGGCACTGGGGTGAAGATCCGGCACTGGGACGAGGATGCGGCACTGAGACTGGCACTGGCATTGAGACAGGGACGTGGCACAGTTACTGACTGGGGTGGGGACATGGCACTGGGACAGGAACTAGCACGGGAGCCAAACACTAGTGGGCGGGTGTGTGGCTCTGGCATTGAGACTGGCCCCCCTGCGCTGTCGCGTCGCGATCGATCGCTGTCGTTGTCTTTGTCGCGCCCCCCCGGTGCTGCCCGTGTGTCCGGGTGTGGCGCAGGCCGTCACTGCGCATGCGCAACGCAGACGTGGCAACTACATATCCCGGCAGGCGCTGCAGGCACTGCGCAGGCGTGGGAGGCTGGGCTGCGCCGCCATCTTGAAATCTGAGCCAGAAGCCGGGCGCTGCCGTGGCAGGAGCATCATCGGCTCGGGGCGGTGGGGCCGGGGCGGGAGGGG
>VZTX01029157.1:0-33433 GCA_013400915.1 Pardalotus punctatus | reverse complement strand
GGGGGGGGGCAGCCCGGGGGACGGGGGCTGTGAGGATAGAGGGGGCAGCATCGGGGGGTCGAGCTGTGAGGCGAGGGAACAGCATCGGAGGGGCGGGGAGGCCAGCCAGGAGAAGGGGCCAGCCCAGGTGTGGCTGTGAAGATGTAAAGGAGGTGGTGTAGGGTGGGATGTTTCTGTTGCATCGAGTTCCGGCGTGTCACCACGCTAAAAAGAGGGGATTTGTGCGGTGAGACGTGCCGGTGGGCTCGGGAATTGAGGGAGATGTGCTGACCTCGGGAAGGTCTCCTGAGAGCCCGGAGGAGTAGGTTTGGCTGCCGGGAGGGAGAGAGGGAGGGAGGATGAAGGAAAACTGCCGGATTTGCGGCCGGGAGCTGTGTGGCAACCAGCGGCGATGGATCTTTCACACGGCGGCCAAGCTGAATCTCCAGGTGCTGCTCTCCCACGTCCTGGGCAGGGAGCTGTGCCGGGATGGCAGGTCCGAGTTCGCTTGCAGCAAGTGTGCCTTCATGCTGGACCGCATCTACAGGTTCGACACCGTCATCGCCCGCATCGAAGCCCTCTCCCTCGAGCGCCTGCAGAAGCTGCTGCTGGAGAAGGACCGTCTCAAATTCTGTATTGCAAGCATGTACCGCAGGAACAACGACGACTCCAGCACGGAGGACAGGGCTGGGGAGGGGACTGTGGATCTTTCCAACTTGCCTGATGTGCGGTATGCTGCCCTCCTTCAGGAGGACTTCACTTACTCTGGGTTTGAATATTGGATGGATCAAGAAGAGCATGGCCTGGAGCCGCACAGCTGCCATGGCTCCGAGGGAGCAGGGAACCGCCCGCGGCGCTGCCGGGGCTGTGCTGCCCTGCGTGTGGCCGATGCTGACTATGAAGCCATCTGCAAAGTGCCCCGAAAAGTGGCCAGGAGCATCTCCTGCGGGCTTTCCAGCCGCTGGTCAGCCAGCATGGGCAACGAGGAGTCATCTGTGTGTGATGTGGCTGAGTCCACGAGCTCCAGGGTGGCTGTGGATGGGGACAGCATGGAGGAAGGCACGCCTGCATCCTCTGTTGAGTCCCTGGACACCACCGTGGAGGCAAGCCCTCCGCAACAGAAGGATGAAGATGCAGATAAAGGGGTGAAAGGGAATGGGAAATGTGATGATTTCTCGGATGACCGCATGACCCCAAGCTCTTCACTGAGTGGGAACAGGCTGGAGCTGGCCCTCAATTTGATCAAGACTTTGGACTACAAACCCCTTCAGAGCCCCCGAGGCAGCCGACTACCTATTCCTGTGAAGTCCAGCTTGCCCCCTCCCAAGCTCAGCCGTGATTTGGCAGATGGCAGTGCTTCTGCTGGCTTAACGTGTGCTAGCTCTGCCTTCCTCAACACAGACAGAAAATCGTTTTCCAGAGCTCCTTTGGGCCTTCCCCTGGAAATTTCTGACCTGCAGGAGCTGTGGGATGACCTCTGTGAGGATTATATGCCGCTGCGGGTACAGGTAGAGGTCATGGTGCCGCCGTTCCATTGAGCATTGTCCTCGTGGTCCGGTGCTGAGCCCACTAGGGATTCTTCTGTGCTGAGATAATGCAGACAGCCACGTGTGGATGAACCGGGGCTAAGAATAGGCAGCTCGGTCCTTTTTAGGTGTACTGCCTCTCTCCTCAGTCATTCTCTTGTCTCCTGTTTCCTCCTGGTGTTCTGGGAAATTAACCTGCCCCCCCCCTCCATCAGCCCTCCCTGACAATGCAGCCTGCTAGGTGGGTCTAAGCTCTTTGTCATTTTCCTGCTGCAACAACACTACTTTCATTTCATCTCATCTCTCTCTTTAAGAAGTCGGTGTGGCTTTTATCCATAACCAAAGAGAGTATTCTAAGCTTCTGGGCATGAGTTTTCCAGCAAATGTTTTCTTTGTGCCTGAGTGATGGTTGGAGTGTGAGGAACACCTGCCTCAGCAGGTCAGGCCTCTGACCTGCTGAACGTGCAGAGCCACCCAGTCATCTGTGGCATGTGCCCTGAGGAAAAGGTGTTTTCCTTGCAGGTGGATTTGTGCCAGAGGATGACTTTAGGGTTGGTATTCAAGATAATAGGTTTATTTTCTGATCCTTTGAAAAGATCTATCAATTAGTGGCAGGTGTTTCTGAGAGGTGATGAAAGCTCCTGCTTTTGGGATGCTGTTATCTGTCTTGATAGCAGTCCTAGTTCCAGACTGCCTCTGTTTTGCTGGCTTTAATGAAATCTTCTTTAATAGGCAGTCAAAAAGCTGAACGTGTAACTTCTCTACCACCTTCCGTAATGAATAGAAGGTCTCAGTCAGCTTCAATTCAGGAATACCCATGTCAGCCTAATTGCATTTCCATTAGCAGCCTTAGTGCTGCCTAATGCTGTAGGTAGCCCTGAGGGATTAGAAAAATGCTCTTTTATTACTATGGCAACTGTGGCAGTGCTGAATTGCTCTTCCTCTTTAGCCGGTGCTGCTTGCTGCCCCATCTGCTCGGGCGTTTCCCGGAGCTGTGTGCTTTTTTCCATAAAAGCCTACTCAATAAATGATGCTAGGGAGGAACGTAGGAAAACTAGTTTTCGTCTGGAGCTCAAAGGCATCACGCTGGCAGCCAGCAGCTGAGGATGTGAACCAGGGCATCGTGTCATTTGCTGCTGATTTTCACTGCTAGGCATGTATTTGCAGGATAAAAAGGGGCTTTCTCTGAACAACGTGGCACAGTCAGTGTGGCCTTTTCACAGGTTGGCTTTGTGTCACACATGGCCATCCTTGTCTGGGAACTGTGTTTTGAGGAGTTTCGCGGCTTCTGCCATCTGACCGTCCCTGCCAGGAATTTATCCTGTGGGATTTTTTACTGCTGCTTCTTTGCCGTGACAGCAGCAGCTCTTCGGTGCAGGGTCTGGCTGAAGGGGGAAGGGCTTAATCCTTCAGATGGCTTTAAGAGCAAAAATGGGAAGGCAGATGCAGCTAAAAGGCTAAATAGTTCTTGTAGAAATTATTTTTCTTTCTCTTCCTAAAAGTCAGGTGCTGCTGCTGTCCAGCGATTCCTGTGCATAAATGTTAAAGGACTATCTAGGATATATAGGACCACAGTTCTCTTACTGCTTTTGGGAAACTACAGTTCTTTAAATTTGCAAAGCAGTCTGGTTTTGAGGCATGTGATCTTCTGGGTACTGCCTTCCTGGGCATTTTATTGAACCAACAATTTCTCCCCTTCCCCAGCACAGTCCCAGGAAAGTGGCACCACGCCTTTGTGAGACGCTCCTGCAGCTGCCTGCGGTGTTGTGCTGGCAGCAAGGGAAGTGGTGCCCTACTGACGGCCAGGGTCTTACCTGCTATGCTGGGCAGAGCTGAGCTTGGCAGTCTCAGATAGTGCCATGATTATTATGTTTTAAAGAAGCATTCTGTTGGGGTCAGCATGTGCTGGCACTACTGGGGCTGTGCTGAGGAGATTGTCAGTAAAATGCTGGTGTCGGAGAAGCTGCTGGGGAGCTCTGCTCCTGACATGGCTACAGGGAGGCATGAGGGAGGCAGCTTGGGCTTTGGAACTTTGGACTCTGGAGCTGGCTTTGCCTTTCCCCTCCCTGCTTTTAGCTCTTTCCAGCTTTTCTACCTTTTTTTTTTTTTTTTTTTTTTTTGTTGAAGTTTGGGGAGTTGTTTTTTCCTTTTCCCCCCCCGTTTTTTTTTCTTTTCCCCTTTTTTTCTTTTTTTTTTTTTTTTTTTTTTTTTTTTTAGCTGAAGATTGAGGAAATGTGTTTTCCTTTTTTAATTCTCTGTTTTAATCAACTTTATTTCAAAATAGCTGCTGTGACAGATTCCAGCAGCTCTCCCTATCTTATCCAAATCCTTCTGGCAGAGAAAATTTGTAATCACTGTGAATCACTGTGTAATTCACTGTGAATGAAAAATATCAGGGTAAAGGCAGGTGTTACTTCTGTCTGTGAGAGGCCGTGCACAGATCTGAGGGAGCTTCCCTGTGCTGCCTGGCTTTCCCACAGACAGTGTTTCTGTGGCTGCTGAAGAGGAGGATTCAGTCTGACAGAGCTTATCAGAGCTGACTGTTCTTGCTGTGCTGCACTGCCTGGAGCTGGTGCTCCTGTGTGTGCTGTAAAAAGCCCTGCCATGTTTCCATGGCCTCTGTGCTGCATCCCTTCAGCCCTTTCCAGGGCTCCCGCTTAGAGCAGGTACCAGTGCAGCTGGTCCCGTGTTGCCTG
Source organism: Pardalotus punctatus (assembly GCA_013400915.1). NCBI lineage: Eukaryota > Metazoa > Chordata > Aves > Passeriformes > Pardalotidae > Pardalotus > Pardalotus punctatus. The sequence goes on along the minus strand of VZTX01029157.1, from coordinate 29,232 downwards.
ATGATATTCAGGAATACTGAAGGAGTCCTGTGAGGGCTAGGGAGAGTGGCTGGGATGGAGTGCTGCCCTAAGGAGTTAACTCACTGGGCGGGAGACGGTGAAATTGTAAGGAGGGATGACAAGGGATTAGTGTGTGCTCAGCCAGCCGGGTCTGGCAGGCCACGTGTCACAAAATAGGCTGTTTACATTCCCAATAAATGGGTCTGTGTCATGAAAAAAAATCTCAGCTGTGGCACTGAATTTGCTCCTATTTGAGGAGCTGCAGGGAAATGTACATTGTGTGGATACTGGAGCAGGGGGAGTTGTGAAGGAGAGCCCAGAAAATCACAAGTGGAGGGGCTCAGAGCAGGGGGTGCATACTAGGTCATAGCAGGAGGGGAGCTGGTGGGAAGGATTGAAAGTTCTGGGCTTAATGAACAGAAGCTTGGTAGAACATGGGAATCAGTTCAGTGCTGGTTTTGAAGCTTTTTTAGAATGCCAGCAGGGAACATGGGGAGGAGAGCAGATTTCAGGGATATGGCTTGGGTATGGGGAGAAGATCCATCATCAACCCACAGACAGTGATTAGAGCTAAACAAGCTGCTGGGTTTGTGGCACAGGAGTGAGGAGAGACAGGGACCTCAATCAGAGCCTCAGGGAACCAGGGCACTTCTGGCAGATCAGGCAGAGAGCTGCCAGGTGCCATCCTGCCTCCCAGGTGAAGGGAGACATGAGCAGAATAATGTATCAGAGCCAGTTAGAAAAGCATGTGGGGTGTATTTAAACCCATGCTGCAGGGTCTGTGAGGCCCAACAGCTGAATAGAGGAATCCAGTGCAAGAGCTGACCCATTCTCACTTTTTATTATTTCTCTCCTTTAGAATTTGCAGGATGAACATCAGCAGCCAGCTCCAGGTAACTCTGCAGCAGGGGATCACGTGTCTGATGTGCGTGCTGCAGAGCTGCAGGGCAAAATCCAGCACTTTGAAGCTGCCAACAAGGTATTTCTTCGTGAACAGCACAGCCAGTGCCTAGTGAGTCTGATGTGGTTAGTGTCAGAAGGTGCCTCCTGGCCTGGCTGGAGGCAGGTACCTGCACTTCTCTCCCAGCAAGGGTGTGTGCTGGCGTGTGAGTCTCAGTGCTGTTGTCTGCCAGCTTGAATTAAGAGCATTTACATTTTTATTCTGCAGCTGGGCTGTGTAGATTTTCCATATTTATTTTTGCAAATCATTATTTTGAGAGAGCTTGTCTCTTGCCTGGTGAACCTTGCAGGAGCTGGTGAAGGAGAGATACACAGGGCTGTTTCCCTGTCTCTTGGATTTGCTTGGGCTAAGCCTGGTGCAGGAGAGAAGGGGGTGAAGACTGCCTTCTTTTTTCAAGCAGCAAGGGAGATCAGTGTAGTGGGGGTCCTGGTTTCATTTCAGCTTAAATATTTGGAAAAGAAACAGGTATCTGAGTTCTCTTGAGGCAGATCAGTATTAACACATGTTGAGAGGGGTATGTGTTCTTCATTATGCTCTTGAATTCTAAGGTAAGTTATACCCTCTGGAAAAACAGGTTAAATGTGGAAAAAAAATTGGGATGGGCTATATATCTAAAGCTGGGGACAGCCATAACATGTTGGAGCTGCCTGGACTGCAAAGCTTGAAGGAAATAGAGACCCAAGGCCCAGTAAATGCAGTTAGAAGTGTTTAAACAGGTTAGGGGAAGTGTCCCCTAAGAAGAGATAGCAGTACAGGTGTGTAAACTAATGAGCAGCAAGAGGAAGTTATGTGGCAGCACCAGCTCCTTAAAAAGTTGAGACTTGAGTAAGTTCACAGGTGGAGGTGTATCATTCAACGTCAAGAATGCCGACAGGCAACATGTTTAAAAATGCTAATAAGCACTTGTTTAACTGCACGACATGTGCTGTGTCATGAGCATTATGGTGAAAGCAGCAAACTGTCCTGAAACTGTTTGAGTGGGTGGTAGTCTCTTTAGGGTGAGAGTGTCAAAGGCAAAAGTTTCTCAGATTGTGCACCAGCCACACAGACCAGTGAGAGGTTTGCTCCCCTTGGCATTGCAGCTGTACTGTTGGCACCCTGGCACTGGCTGGGCTCTGTTGTGCTGAAGCCAGAACTTAATGGTGAGTAAGCCACTGATTTGATCAGTGAATGTGTAGCTTCTCCATGCTGATATTTTTCCTTCAGGTTTTCAGGAAGTTTTTGGGCTGAAGCAGCCCCCTTCCTTTTGAGGAAACAAAAACAAATCATAGAAACGGGGAGGGATGGCTGCTGGGCAGCCTGAGCCAGACTCTGCTGTGGTATGTGGGAGGCAGTATGATCTGTGAACCCAAGCCTGAAACCTTTGCCCTGCATCTGAGGGAGTAGAAGCACTGGAATAAGACTTGTGAAGGACCTTTGTGTTTACTTACCGGTCTCCACCCAGCTCCAACAGTGTTTACAGACTCTAGAGGGAGCCATAATGCGGTCAACAGCAGGGCTTTATGGAGTAAGGAGTGGAGGGAGTCTGAAGGGTGTTTACGTAGAGCATTAGGTGGGATTAAACAAACCCAACCTATTTCTGTCTTCAGTTGTTACAGGAAAAGCTGAATGAGTTGAATTTTGAATTAAAATCTGTCCAAGAAACATCGCAGAGGCAAGATCGTACAATCCAGAGCCTGAATGAGACCCTGAAGAGCAAAGAGAGTAAGGTAATAGTTCTGGGTGGGCAGGTGGTGCTCACCAAAACAGGGAACTGTGCTGGCCCTGTGGGCAGTGGCTGAAAAGGAATGCTTGAGCCATTGCTTGGCATCCTGCATCTCAGTAAATTATTTCTTGCAAAGCTCTTTCATGTGGTGTTGAGATGTCATAATCCAGGCTGGAGGGATGGGATGGGTGAGTTTGTGCTTGGTTTGCCACTGACTGGGTTTTCTGTGCTTGGACTCAGACAGAAGAGCTGTACCACATCATCGAAGGGCAGAATGAGACGATGGCCAAGCTGCGGGACATGTTACACAGAAACCATCTGGGACAGCTGCAGGTATGTCTTGGAAAGCCTCATATACATAGGGTTTCATTCTGCAGGGATCCTGGTTTTTAAATCCCTCATGTGAAGAGAATCTCTGAGTTTCTCTGAACCCTGTTTTTTGGTAGGTGTCAGAGAGCCTGCTGTCACCCCAGGAGCAGCAAATGTCACCGCTTGATCTTCAGAACTTGCTTTTCTGCACCAAGCTGGAAGTACAGAAGCTGAAGAGAGCTCAGCGCCAGAAAGAGCATCAACTGGCTGAAGCCAAGAGAGCCACCCAGCTCCTGGAGACCACGGTCCATGAGGAAGAGCAGCAGAAAGAGGCAACCTGGAAACACAACCAGGTATGACAAGCACTGAGCCTGGAAGTTTCTGGGTTTACATGACTAAGAAGCACTGATGTAGTCAATACTCTGCTCTCATTCATCATCTCTGCTGACAGCCAGCTAAGCACACTAGCCTAACCCCTTGTCACACATGTCAGGGAAAATTCTCCACCCTCCTTAGTGTCATAGCTGAGGATTTAGAATTGGCAAAGACCCTTGATAGTGGGTATGTTGTCACTTGTATGTCTTTGGCTGATGCAAATGTCCCGTCTCTTTTTGTGATGTTCGTGTCCCTTGCTGCACAGGTTGGCTGGGATTGACTAAAACTCTGCCTCTGGCCAGAGTAAAGGGTTTAGATGGATGGATACCCTGGAAAATGAAATAAATTCAAACTTCAACCCCACAGAAGTCTGTTTTGAGATGTGAAAGTTGTAGCATTGCAGAGCATTTTTAGCTGTTCCCCCAGCCCTTACTGGTCTTGGCTTCTTCAGACTGGCCTGCTGTTTATGGGTGTGTTGTGGACTGAATTCCAAGGTGTGTGCTTTTTCCTTGCAGGAGCTGCGTGCTGTGGTACAACAACTGCAGGCAGAGCTGCAGGACAAGGCTCAGCAGCTCCAGACTTTGGAGTGGGAGAAAAGCCGTGAGCTGCAGGCCCAGGAGCAGAGAGTTCAGCATTTGACTCAGCAGCTGGCTCGCAAGGAGCAGCTTCTGCAGGTGAGATGCAGAAAGAGCTGAGTTGAGTGCAATTAACTGGAGCCCCTACTCCTCCTTTGGTATTTGGCCATGCAAAAGTCTGTCTGTAGCTTTCATGCATGCCCTTTGAAAAAGGGAAAGAAAGAGAGGCTTCTGGGCCCCCAAGATAAGGAATAAGGCACAGGTATCCAAGTGCCTCAGCCCATAGCAATGCCTGGTGAGCCCTGGCAGGTGCTAGTCAGCCAGCCCAAATTACTGGGACTACCACCCTGTAGTGTGAAGGATAGAGCAAGCATAGGATGGAGGTAGTTATCCCTGATTCTCCTGTGCTGCTCTCGGGGGTAGGGGAGGTTTCTGTATTGTCAGTTGTACTAGGGTGTGTATGATCTCTAGGAATCCAGGGAGCTTCTGCAATGTCAGCAAAGCTTGGAGAAGAGCTCTGCAGCCATGAATGCCATGTTGGAGAAACTGCAGCAGCGTGTCAGTGACAGGGATGCTGCTCTGGAGGTGAGCACATATTGTAGGCAATGTTTCAGTTGTCCCTGAGGCTCAGCCTTTGGGTTACCACCAGCTCCAGGCTGACCCCGGGGTGACCATATCTTCTACATGCTCTCTGTGGCTCAGCCTTCCAGAGGAGTCCTCTGGAAGGGAGAGCTGAAGTCCCAACACACAGGGAGTGGTGGCTGTGGAGCCCTGTTCCCCCATTCTGAACAATCTCCCCTCTCACACAGCGAGCAGTAGATGAGAAGTTCTGTGCCCTGGAGAAGAAGGAGCAAGAGCTGCAACAGCTCCATCTCTCAATCCGGGAGCGTGGCAGTGACCTGGAAAGGCTGCACAATGTCCTCTCCAGCAATGAGGCCACCATTCATGTGAGTGCTTGGGCCTGGGCCTGCAGAGTCCAGCATGGCTGTGTGGACATGGTGTTAGACTGTCCTGTGAATGCTCTGGTGGTTGCTGTGGTGGGCAGAGTGTCTGCAGGTGTTGGGCTTCCTCTGGCCTTGTGTGCAGAGCAAGTTCCTGGGTCACTCTGGTTTCTGAGCTGGGTGTAGAGGACACCTGGAGCAGATGGGTGAATGTCTGTGACTCTGCTAGCAGTAGAGACTGGTATTTCCAGTTTTGCTTAATTCAGGATTAAGTCTGTCTGTGGTTGATCTGCTTCTGTTGTGGTCCTCAGAGCCTGGAGAGCCTCCTGAAAGCCAAAACCCTGGAACTGGAGCAGGTCTCAGCAACCTGCCAAAACCTCCGCTGGCTCAAAGAGGAGATTGAAGCCAGATCTTGCAGCAGGCAGAAGGAGCAGGAAGGGATCATCCAGCAGCTGCAGACCTGCCTGCATGACAGGAACAAGGAAGTGGAGGTAAGGCCTTAGCTTGGCTTCCTGAACCTTCAGCCAGTTTGTCTGTAGAGACCATGGTCCCAAACCAGAGCCTGCTGGCTGCTGCACCTGATGCTATACTCAGTGTTTGGAGGCTGGCTGCTTTTGGCATCTGTACATACCTGTGCCTGCTGACACTGCTCTCTCAGCTACACCCAAGCTGAAGAGCTGTTAGTTCTTGAACAACTTCCAGTGTGATGGTAACAGTCTCTCCTTTCTTCCCCCCCTTGTTCAGGAACTTACAGCAACTCTGCTGTGCAAGCTGGGCCCTGGGCAGAGTGAGGTAACAGAGGAGCTGTGCTTGCGTCTCCAGCACAAGGAGAAGATGCTGCAGGATCTCCTCAGTGACCGGAACCATCAAACCATGGAGCACGATGCTGAAATTCGGGAGCTGCTGCAGGCTCTGAGCACCAAGGAACAGCAGAGCAGAGTGAGTTCTGTGCAGTGCCACAGTGGGAGGCTGAGGTGGGTGGCCCTGACTTTCGTTAAGCAAAGAGAAGCTCCTGAATGGGCTGAGAGAAATGGAGGAGTTTGTTCCTCTGTAGGTGAGAGGCTGGCAAGTAGAGATTGGAGGGCTGCACTGGAATGGGTGAGATTGGCCAGGCTGGTTTGCAGAGCACTTTGAGTCTCAGGTGACAGATAAATATTGAGATGCTTTCCCTTAGTCTCTAAGGAAGGAGAGGGTCTGGGATCCTATCCCTTGTCATGGCCCTATCCCTAATTTTCACCCTCAATCAGGTGGCTGCAGAGAAGATGGCGCAGGCTTTGGCTGAAAGGAGCTGCGAGCTACAACTCCTGCGCCAGCACATGTTGGGGAAGGACCCTGTTGGGACCCAGTCAGCTGGTTCCAGGCCATTGAAGCAGGACAATCAACCCATACAAGTAGGAATAATGTACTGTGTTTCTCTGCCTGTGGCCTTGGGGGCTCCAGAAAGAACTGATTGCCGCAGAAGGAAATAGGAGAGAGAAGAGCACCACAGAGAAAATGATAGAAATGAAAGTAGGATTAGGGAAAAGATTTCCTATAGGAGAAGAAGAAACTGAGGAGCAGGAATGCTGCCTGAATGTTCTGATCTTGATTTCACCAGTCTTTGTCACTCAGTGTCTCTTTTTGTTTTGGTGGAGCAGTAATTGAATCCTTGGGGCACGTGAGAGTATGAAAGATACGCACCCTTTGACCTTCCAGCATTGACCCACTCCTTCCTTGGGCTGGGCTGCCTTGCTGTATTGTAATCCCCTCCCTGACATTGTCACATTCTGGAGGGGACAAGAGAGCTAAATTTAGGTTCCACTAATTTCTTGGCAGAGCCTGCTGGCTGTTTGCTGTCTCTTCCACAACTGGAGTTGGTATTTTTAAAGCAGCTTTGCTAAAACCCTCTTTGAGGCTGAACACAGCTCCAAGGCTGCATATGCCATGGCTCCTACTTGAGCAGCTGTTAGTGGTTTATTGGTGATCTGACATGTTAAATGTTTTCAAGCAGCTGTAAACAAATTTCTATTCCCGGGATCAGTGAGCTCTAGAGACTTCCAGGGATGTGTTTTCCTTCCTGCATGGTCCCTTTGGGCCCCATTTGAGATAAAGATGAGTCTCAGTTGAAGGGTGAGCCTGCTGCAGTTGAGTAAAACCTGTTTAATCTTTACTGTGAAGACACTTGCTGCCAGCAGCTTCCCAGTGCCAAATAAAACAAGTGCCCTGTTGCTCACACATGCAATTTCTGGGTGCAATTCTCTTGTCCCTGCTGCCTGGCTAGATCCCCTTCATTGTTTTTTCACAATTTAGAGGTGTCAACAGAACAGCCAGCAGCTTTGCTGCAGTCCTGGAATTCTGGGGAAGCTGCATGTTCCCCATGAAAATGCAAACCTGCAGACTTTTGTGTTTTCAGGAAATACTGCAAAGAGCTTGTGGAGCTACAGTTGTTGCCGGATCCCCACAGCAGGACAGCAGCTGCAGGACTGAGGGAGGTGAGTATGGGCACAGCTTCTTTTGAGGTCCCCAAACATCGCCATGGCTTTCTGTTGTGGGGGAAACGTGATTACATAAAACTGGAAGAGTAGAGAGCTTTGAACGAATGTATTTTAAAATAAAGCTGTGCCTCTCTGGGTGATGTCTGAGTAAGGGAGTAAGGGAAAGAGAGGCTGCTGTTGGCTTTGAGGTGAGGTGTTTCTACTGAAGATCTGATGCTGGGCAGTGGAGAGTTTTTGTCTTTGTTTGAGGCTGAGCTGAGACAAGTGTAAGTAACAGTTTTGGTTTTGCCTTGGGACCAGGACACTTGAACTTTGCTGGGGTGGGACAGCAGGCCTGTGATGTTAATGTTTCTTTGGGCTGCTGTTGAAAGATCAAGCAGGGGAGAAGAGTATTTACTAACAGACAGTGTGATGGGGAGCACAAGCATCAGGGCCCTGCCTTGCCAAAGAGAGATTGTGTGTGATCCTGGTGTCTGAACTGGCACATGGTGTTCCTGCAATAACCAAGCTGTCTTTGCAGTTTCAATGTCAGCAGCAGAACTGGAGAAGGATCTTGTCAATGCCAAAGAGGAGCTGGAGCTAATGGCAAAGAAAGAAAGGGAAAGCAGGGTGAGCTTGTGATGGAGCCTGTGCTTATCTCCCTTGCCTTCAGGAGACCTTATGGCTGCCCCTCACTGAAGGTTTTGGGAGGGTACTCCCAGCGAGAGAAATGGGGCAGCAGCTTGCAGGGGGGTGTTCACTTTCAGAAGTCTCTGACAGGATTCTCTTCCCTCTGCAGCGGGAGCTCACTGCTCTCCAGTCTGTCGTGGCCACACAGGAGGAAGAGCTGCAGGTGCAGGCCTCGGATATAGAGTCCCTGACCAGAACCATCCAGATCAAAGAGGACCTCATCAAGGTGAGATGCTGTACTAGGCTGGGTCAGTTCCACCTGGGAAGGCTGCAGAGGAGTCTCTTTTTCCCCACACATCCTCAGAGCGGTGTTGCTGGCTGGCTGTGGATGCTATTGCTGCTGGTTTGCCTACAGCTCTCTGTGTTCCTTTGGCCAGAAGTCAAAGGCCCTAAACCCCTCGGCTGTTGTTATTTGGTGTTTTGCTCTTTGTGTGTGTACCAAGGACATCCTTTGAGTCTTTTACTGAGAATGTATTGTGTCCCATCTTGGTTCTCACTCTAGTCTGTAGTCTGTACCTAATCTGCTCTTGGTGCTTTGGCATTTTTTTCTTAGGAGACCTGGATCTTTCCAAACACTGTAAACTTTTGGCAGTTGCATTCCAGGGAGGTTTGCGAAGGTCCAGCTGTCTTTGTTACTGATCCCTTCCTCACTGAGCTCTCCTGCTGTTTGTTGGTTTTCAGGATCTGCAGATGCAGCTGGTGGATCCTGAAGAAATTCCAGCCATGGAAAGGCTGACACAAGAAGTGCTGGTGCTTCGGGAGAAGGTGGCTGTAGCAGAGTCACGAGGACAGGAGGCTACTGGAAACAGAAGGCAGCAGGTAGTGTGCCAGTGGGGCAAGCTTGGATGCTTTTGTATTTCTGCTGGTGCTCAGTTATGATGCTTTTCAGTTTTCCAAACGTTTTCAACCTTTGGATATGCTGAGATGTGTTTGTTCTTGGAAGCTGGCTGTGTGATTGTGGGAATACAGAGGAGAGGATCAGTTCCTTTTAGCGCTCATCCAAAGGGCAGTGTCTTTTGGGAGTCCAGGAATGACATGGATCAACTTGGACACAAGCAAGAGAGAAAAGGGAAACCCCAGTTTCTCAGGGACAACCAGATGTCTCCTTTGATTTCTCTTTGAAGTGCTGCATCTTGTCTCTTTTCTCCAACCAGTTGTTACTGATGCTGGAAGGGCTGGTGGCTGAGAGGAATCGGTTAAATGAGGCTCTCCAGGCAGAGAGGCAGCTCTATGGCAGCCTGGTGAAATTTCACACACACCCAGACAGGTAAGTGAGGCTGCCTTGGCTCTGTCCTGCCCTGCTCTGCTGCCAGGGCAGGCGTGGGTGGTCCAGTGGAGCAATCCCTGAAGCAGAGGTCATTCTGCAAGTCTGAGAGCTTTCAGTGGGGAAAGAGAGAGTCTAGGCAAAGGATCAGCCAAATGCTTCTTTGACAGCCCAAGTTTTAGGCTGCCTTTTTGCCTTGAAGAGGCTGCAGTGGCTAGCTTTAAATGGTCCCTAAACTCACACCACTGCCAGGGGATTTCCATCTCTGTTCCCTGGCTTATCCCTTCCCAGCTCAGTTTCCCACCCACACTTGGCCACCTTTCAGAGAGTGCTGTCAAATTCCCAGCCAACTGTTGGGTTGATAAGGATCTCTCTAGGTGCTTATCCAGGCAGTTGCCTGTCCCCTGCATTAATCCCCTGCCCTTCACAGGGCTGCAGCCTCTGGGATATTTGAGCTACCTGATAGCAAGGGAGCACATAAGTGGAGTGCTTGGGAAAGTACTGAAGAACAGCTGTGACTCTGAGGCCCCTGCCATGGGCTGGGGCCTTTTTTGGGGGTGGCTGTGCTCTGGGGAGGTTCGAGGTGAGGCAGGAGGTGGTTGAGCTGCCTGGGGAGCACAGGGGGCTGTGCCTGGAGTCAGTGTCCCTGATGGAGGGACCGGTTTGCTGTGCGCTGGCTACAGCCTGTCTAACCCTCTTCCCTTTTGTGCCGCGTGTCCGCTTAGCGCTGCAAGAGACCACGCTCTGCAGGTGGAGCTGGAAGGGGTCCACGAGCTCCGGGGACAGCTGGAAGAAGCTCTTGGAAGAAGCTTGGAGTGTTTGAGCAGGCTGGAGACACAGGGCGCCTTAGGAGGTGGGGAACAGGAGCGTGTGAGAGTCCTACCCCAGCATGCCTTCTGAGCACTGGCGCTCGCCCGCCTGCCACGGAAACGGTTCACTAACCTGTCTCACTGACTCTAAGCTTTGGTACTTAGTGATGGTACGATAGAATTGCTGCAGGGCTTTTTTTTTTTTGTTTTATTTTTGAGCTGCTTTGGAAACGGCAATCAGTGCAATCCACCTGTGTCTCGTGTATGTTCCTGTCTGACCCACCCTGGTGGCCACTGATGTATTTGCACATTCAAATCATTCCATTTTAGTTATTTCCCTCTATCTCCCTTCTCTTCCCACCACCATGGGCCAAATAAAGATTCCCTATCTCTGAAGGAAACACCAGATGTTTTCTGTCATCTCCCAAGTGCATGAGTGTGAGTTTTTGTATTCCCTTACCATTTTTCTTACCCAGTGACATCCACCTCTTGGGTTGATGGTGACTGGCCCAAAAGGAGAGAGTGTATATGGAAAAGTGTGTTCCAGAGATGGAGAATTCAAGACCTGGTGACACTTGCCTGGGCCTTTTATGCAAGACTTGAGTGTAGAACCAGCAATTCAGTTTATGCTTAAACCAAATCGTACTCCAGTGTTCATGATTTTACTGACTGGCTTTCTTTTCCTAATTGTAAGTTGTTTCAACCTAACTTGTGAGTGCCTTCAGGGGAGACCTTCTTCCTCTTTTTGACAGATGATTTGGGGGGACTGAGACCTGTCCCTGCTCCCAGGGTCTGGGCTGGGTCTGCTCCCTCACTCATACATGCACATATCCCTTACAAGCTCCATGTGCCCCTTGGGCCATAGACAGGACCCTATTTCTGAGGTGCTGGGAACTGTCCCTCCTCCACATCAGGCCCTCTTCCACCTCCTCTGGGAGTGTGGGAGCTGGTGTGACAGCCAAAAAACAGTAGCAACAGCCTTCCACTGACCAGGGCTTCCCCTGCACAGGGAACTGTGGATCTGCTGTCTTGTACTCAGTCGCTTCCCAAAGTAGCAGGAGCAAAGTTTGCACCTCTGAGCATCTGTTTATGCTTTCTGGGGAGGCTGAACTAGGAGCAGGCAGAGCAGAAGAGCTCCATCGTGCTGGGCTGCACACCTGGACCTGTGACTGCTCTGCTGCATGTCTCCTTGTGACTGCTTCAGATGGCATTGCCTGTCCTGTGCCTGGTGCTGCACGGAGGGTTTCTCCTCCCTGTGTCACACAGGGGTGGGAGGCAGCAGAGCTCTCCTTTTGCACGCAGCAGGTCAGCACTGCCCCTCTGGGTCAGCATTCAGCTGTGTGGTGACCACAGCAGTACCCTTGTGGCCTGAAGGGACACAGCTGGGAGCTGCTGGGCAGCTCTGGATTTTGTTAGCTTTTCCTTTCTTGTGTTTCATCTCATTCCCTTCCTCTCACTTCTCTGTGTAGCACCATCTTCTCTTCATCCTTCTGCTTCTCACTTTGTAGGAGCCTTGGTGTCCCTGTTCTTACCTTTTCATCTTCCCTCTGCCATCCTAGCACTGATGCCCAGCTGGCCCCCTGGTCCCTTGGGTACCATGGAGCCCAGGACAGCCCAGATTCATTGGCATGGCCTCAGAGAAGTCTTGGCTAGTGCTCAGGCTGGTCCCTTCTCCACCTGTGTCTGTGTTTTGCTGTAGATCTGTCCCAGCCTCTGTTAGTATCACTGCTGGGAACTGCCCCTTAGGGGCAGTATTTTCCTAGGCTCAGATGCCTCAACTTTTCTGGTCTGTTCTTTAAAGCCTCCTCTCATCCTTGATATTCCTGGCTGGTTGTTCCCTCTGGGATGACCAGCCTGAACATTCCCTGCCTGAGATCACCTTCTGTACAACTCTGCAGTGCTTTGTGCTGTCTCATAACTCTTTGTGGAAGTCACTCCTTTGTCTCTGAACTTCCCCAAGGTCCTTGCTTCCTTTCCTTTGTTCCCAGCAGTGTGAAGGCTCCTGTGCAGCCATTGTACCTGGGTGTCCTGTGCTTGTGGGCCTTGTGCAATTTTGCAAGCATGTAACTAACTCGCTATGCTTTCAGGCTGGGCTGAAAGCCAGAGGAGTCTGGGGAAAAGTAGTGCTGTGGTTGCATCTCTTGTCTCCTGTGCTGGTGGCACACACAGCTGAGCAGCCTGGTGTGCTCCTGCTGTGATGAAGGGTCCAAGCACATGGTGACCACCAGCCTGGGCACAGCTACCCTATGTGCACACATCTCTACTCTCCCAGCACCAGCTTCCTGCTCTTCCCCTGTTCTGGGTTTGTTTTTTTCCCTTGAGAATTGCACTCCCTTTTACTCCTCAGCCCTGGAGCGCTGGGAGCCGGGTGGAGCTGTGGGCAATGGCGAGAAGCCGGCTGCTGTGCCCGGGTGCAGGAGCTGGTTTTCCCCTGTTCCCAGAGCAGCTGCGCAGGCTCTGTGCCAGCCTGCTGTGCTCCTTCAGCCGTAGTGACCCACCTTGAGAGCCATGTGGCCCTCAGCTCCCCCGCAAAGCCTGTGGCTGACAGTCTGCATCCCCTCACCCTTCAGAGCCCTACAGGCACTGCTGTTGCCTGGCTGCTTCAGCAACCAGCAAGTTCTGTCCCTGGGGGCTCCCAGGGCTGTGCTTTGGCTGTGCTGAGTGCCACCTACAGGAGCTGCTTCCTCCCTGGGGTACTGCTGCCACTTCCAGCTGTCGCTGAATGTTTTGCTCACAGAATAGCACTTCTCTGTGATGGCTCTCCTTGCTCCCTTGGGCAATGATGGCTATCCTTGCTTCCTGGGACATGGCTGCTGCAGTGGACAGGCTCCACCATGCAGGGGGATGTCTGTCCAGGTTCAGCAGTGAGGAGCCCCACATTTTTGCAGCCTCATGGCAGTTGCTTGTCACACATGGGTCTCCTGAGTGTGTCCCTATCTATGAGCACAGTGCCCTGTGCAAACACCTGCCCTGTTGCAAGGCTGTTCCTGGCTGGTTGTTGACTATTCTTCCTGAGAGCCAGATGCTTCCTTGCTGGCTTCCCCTTCACCAGTGATGCTTGGCATCTCTCCTGACAGCATTTCTCTGTGTTCCCCTGCTCTGTGTTCTGCCTTGCCTGGCAGCTCCAGATTTGATGGTGATGAATTTGGCCACAGGCAAAGCCAGTTACCTCTCCTTTGGTGCTCAGGCAGCTGTGAAACCTGGCCCTGCACAGCCCCAGGGGATGGTCTCAGGCCCTGTCTAAGTGCCTCTCTCCCTGAGGAGAAAAGGGATTGGGAATACACCTATCTCCCAGCTGCCCTGGGTTCAAGCCCTCACCCACAGTTGACACCAAGGGGCCAGTAGAGCTGTGTGCAAGCAGAAAAGCCCAGCTCAGTCCAAGCCCCCACATGCACTGTGGTATGGGACTCAAGTGTCCCTTTACCTCTGCAAAGCCAGCACAGGGAGCTGGCACAGGAGCCCTGGGCCACGCCTGATGGCAGGACTTGGGCACTGTGGGTAGGGTGGCTGCCCCTGAGCTGCCCCTGCCTGGGTAGATGATTATGGGGTGTGCACTCCAATCCTCCTGCCAGCTTCGGGCAGGGCCAACGAGGTTCCCTGACCAAGCTTGTGCTGCTGCTGCTGTCTGTGGCTTGTAAAGTGGCTGCAGGGCAGGTGGTGCATGTGCCTGGGTGTCAGGGCAGCAAGCACAAATGGTGAGAAGGCAGGGATGTGAATGGGGTAGGTGCCATTGCTGTGTTTCCATCCCAGGGGCTGTCCCCTCCCTCAGTGATGGGCCAGCACAGGGTGCGGGGTTGGGGCTCCAGTGTGCAGGGAGAGGGTGGCAGGACCCAGCAACAGCAGGGAAACCTCAGTCCAGCTGGGATTGTCCCAGCACCAGGTGTGTATGAGAGCAGACACCTGCCCTGGGGCTGCCCTCAGTGACTGTGGGTATCACCAGGGAGGACAGAGGCAGTGCTGCCAGTGCCACTGCTCTGAGCACCTCGTACTGTGCTGTCCCCTAGGTCAGGCCGCAGGTACAGACACCGATGATGCCAGCACCAACTTCACCGACAGCATGAAGGAGGAGGCAGCTCGTGGCTTGGCAACCCAGCAGGTGAGTCAGGGCAGTGCAACGCCGGGAACAGGGGGTGCAGAGCTGGACACTGCACCACTGCCACACCTCGTCCCAGCCCCTTCAGAACCGTCCCTGTCACCCTGTCTTTGTCCCTCTAGGGCAACCCCCGGGCCCGCAAGGAAAACACGGGCACTGAAAGGAGCACAGCAGCCAGCATGCCAGAACGGGAGCTGCGGGCTGAGGAGGAGCTGCGGGAGCTGAAGGCGCAGCTGGAAGAAGCCGGCTTCTCCTCGGTCTCCCACATCAGGTAAGAGCTACGGGTCTCTGGGAGCCAGGCGCGGCAGTGGCTCGAGGGGGCGCCCTGCATCCCGGCCTCTGCCTGTCCTTTACCGTGCCTTGTGCCCCCAAGGAAGGCGATGCTGAGCCTGTGCCTGGAAAACGCGGAGCTGAAAGAGCGGATGGGTGAAGCCACGTCGTTGCTGGAGAGCGGGGAGCAGGAGGAGCCTGGGCTGGGGAGCCCCCTGTCCTCTGAGCCTCGTAGACTGCAGCGGAAGAGCCGCAGTTCCCTTGGGGACCGCCCTGTCGGAGGCAGCGGGGATGGCCAGGGTCTCCCGGCAGAGAGAGGAACTGTGCCCACAAAACGCCCAGCGCTGGAGGCTCGATCCCAGGACGACATGCCTAAGAGACCCTGCCCTGGCAGCCTGGGTGGAGGGGATGGGAGCCATGTAAGCACACAGGAAACCCGGATGGGGGTGAAGATAGAGATGGGAATGAGGGTGGAAATGGGGAGCTGACAGCCCATCTTCCCTCTGGCAGGTGGAGGGCTTGGTTCCTGGCAGAGGCTGGCCAGGGCTGGGTGCAGAGCTGCGTTCCCAGGTGGCACAGGGCCAAAAGCAGTGCCAGGAACTGCAGGACAAGCTTGCTGCATCGGAGGCCACAGTGAGGGCACAAGCTGAGCAGCTGGAGAAGTACCACGTCCTGCTCCGTGAGTTAAAACCCAGAGGGGGATGGGGGTGCATTCTGAGCCTGGCATGCCCTGTGCACTGCACTGTGCTTGGGGCAGGGGTGGTGAATGCTGCCCGGGGAGACCCTGAGCTGATGGGGCTGCCCAGCAGGTGAACCTCAGACCCAGCAGCTCAGCAAGCAAGTGCAGGTGGACTTCCAGGACCTGGGCTATGAGACCTGTGGACGAAGTGAGACCGAGGCTGACCGTGACGAGACCACCAGCCCTGGTAAGGAGAGCCATGGTTTTAGGGGTCCTTGTGCTTTGCCCACCTGACATGGAGAAATGGAACACTGTACTCTCTGCAGAGTGCGAGGAGCCAGATGTATTCAGTGAGACCAGCCTGGGTGAGGAGCTGGGGTCCCTGTGTCAGCCAGGGATGTCCAGAGCAGGCAAGACTGCCCAGAAAACCATGGCCCTGGAAGATGTGGGGGCCCTGCACCAGCACATTCAGGACCTCAAGGCCCAGCTGCTCAATGCCAACAAGGTGATCCAGAGCCTGCAGCGCCGTGCCCGCTCCATCTCCGTCACCAGTGGCTACACCTCGGGTGCCGAGCGGTCTGCACCAGGTCCCAAGGCCTTGGCGTCCCCAGCCCACAGCCTCACGGATGAGGATGAGGGCTGGCAGTCTGATGGCCATGGTACACTCTGCCCACCCGCCCTGCGGGCACACCGCGACCTACAGAGCCTGGTGCACCGCGTCGCCCTGCTCGAGGCACAGCTGCCTGCAGCCAAGCATGGAGGCACTCTGCCCAAGGAGCTGCAATCTGCCACTTGGCCAGGGTATGGCCCTGGGGATTGGGGCCAGATGGGGAGCTATGGGGATTTCTAGGAATTGCCCAAGGGTGGCGGCTCCTTGTTGTAAGGTTTCCCTACAGGCAGGTTCCTGGGGTGTTTGTACCATGGGGTAGGGCCCCAGCAGTGGATGGTGCAGAGACTCCCTCTATGGCACCTTGTCCCTGCTGTGCTCTCACAGAGTCTGGCTGCCTTGTGAATGCCCTGCTTGCCCATCCTCTCCTAGGAAATACAACTCGCTGATCCAGGCACAGGCTCGGGAGCTGTCCCACCTGCGACAGACGCTGCGGGAGGGCCGTGGGGTGAGCCGCAGCCTGGCCCAGCACCTGCGGGATGCCCTGCAGTCCTTTGAGGACCTCCTTCGTGGCACTGACATCGACTACTACCTGGGCCAGGGCTTTCGGGAGCAGCTGGCCCAGGGCAGGCAGCTGGCTGAGAGGCTCAGTGACAAGCTGGGCACCAGTAAGTACCTTTAGGGGGGCAGTGGGGCTGGATATTGTGGGGGTGAGATGGGTCAGGAACGGTTGCTTTGACGGGTGAAGAGCAGTAGGAACTGAGACATGGTGTGCTGTGTGGGATACGAGTTTTGAGCTGCGCTGTCCTGTCCTGCTATGGCTCTGTCTGGGATCAGGCATCCTGGGGCATGGAGACACTGACTGGCTCTTCGCTGGCTTGGTTTTTCAGGAGATCGACAACATGGGGAGGATAAAACCAGCCATGAACTCCTGGTACAGAGGTACCTGTTGTCAGGGAGGGTTTGTGGAACCTGCTTGGCATGACCACCTTGGGGTCTACCAGTGCTGTTGGGGTGGGTGCCCAGGGTGCCCTCGGGGTCTCTGCTTCAGGTGGATGTCCTGGAACTGCCTCTGCTCTGGGGATGGTAAGCCCCATGGGCATTCCATGTCTCTGAGCAGCCTTGCATCATGAGTGGGACATGGCATGTGGGGTGTTGTGAAGGAAAGGGCCGTGGGATGGAGGTTACCTTGATCTGCCAGCCTTGGTGATGGGCCACCTCTGCAGGCTCAGCCGGGAGCTCCAAGAGAAGGAGAAGGTGATTGAGAGCCTGGAGGTGAAGCTGCAGGAGCGCTCTGAGTCCCCGGGTAGCAGCTGCCCGCCCTCGGAGTCATCCCACTCTGCCAGCAGCTCATCCTTCACCTCTGAGGGGCTGGAGCCCTGCTCTGATGGGGACGCAGCCAGCGAGTACAGTCAGTGCCATGAGGAGCCCGCCCAACACTCAGGTACTGCACAGGGACTAGGGCCACAACTGTAGTGCCTCTGGACACAGGGACTTGGCTTCTCAGGGTGTGCCAGGGTCCCCAGTGCCCCAGGGATGAGGGTTCTCTGCCAGGCTGAGCCAGAGCTGCTGTAACATCTCTCTCCATCTCTCTCCTGTCTTTAGGCCTTCACTTTGACTCCTTGTCTAAACCTGTCAGTGCCCCCCTGCCTACCCTGGCCCCCGGGCTGTCCCCCTTCCTGCCTGCCGGGGCCTCCCCTCCCACAGCCCCACCACTCCTGGGCTGCTGTGGGAATTCTGTCTGCTCCCTGGCTGAGGCACAGCAGGAACTGCAGGTGCTCCGGAGGCAACTGGGAGAAAGTGAGCACGATGCCTCTTGGCTTGGGTGTGGTCCTGCCTGCCCTGCATGTTGTGCTGTGGTGCATCACGCCCCACCCTCTCTGACCTGCATGTCTTGCCCTGGATCTTCTCCTTCTGCTCAGGGCTGTGGCTTTAAGGTTGGGTCCCACTGCTCTGGCTGAGGGACAATGGGGACATATGGCTCTTATGTAGAGAGGACCTGGTGGGTTGGATGGACCCATCTGGAGACAGCAGTAGCCCTTGGTGTGGATACTGGCATATCCTAGGTCCTCTTGGAAAAGGCTGATTTGATAAGTTGTTGTGTAGGAGTGGGGCTGAGACCCTCCACCTTGTGTCATGTAATCATCAAGTCCTGGGAGAGCCTCTGCTCTTCAGGGAGAATAGGTTTGATTGGGGCAGGAGGTCAGTGATAGGGGACACTGGGCTGCACTGTTGGGCAGAGTAAGAAGGAAGCAAAAAGCAGGTGGAGGGCATGTGTCGCTCCATTCTTCCTCCCTGCTCACTGTACTTCTCCTCCTCCCCGCTTTGTCCTGTGTGTGCAGGTGTGACACTGCCCATGGCACCAGCAAAGCCCACAGTCCCACTGGGCCCCTTTGGAGAGGGCAGCAAAGCCCCAGCATCATTCTGCCAACACGGTGCACTGCAGGGCCTGGTTGAGCTCCCCGGGGCCACCAACACCCACACCCTCTGGGACGTGCCCCCGCCCGGCCAGCTGCTCTATGGGGCCCTGCCACTGGGGTACCCCTCCAGCCAGAAGCTAACAGGTATGGTCTGTGTTGGGGAGCACAGGGGCATCCCACCTGCATGGAGGGGAACTGGGAGGAGATCCAACACCAGAACAACTGCGGGACAGGGCTCGGGTATGGGGACGGCAAGGGGCAGGTGGCACAGCCTTTCCAGCCCTGAGCTGTGTCCCTGGCTGTGGCAGGGGCAGACCTGCTGGAGGAACACTTGGTGGAGATCCGCAACCTGCGCCAGCGCCTGGAGGAGTCCATCTGCACCAACGACCGGCTCCGGGAGCAGCTGGAGCGCCGCCTGGCCTCCACCAGCAAGGCCAGTGGTACGGTGCTGCATGGGGCTAGGGCTGCCAGGGGGTCAGGCCTTTCCACCGCAAGGAGAGGGTGCTCACCCTGTGCACGACAGGGCACTGGAGAGAGATACTCAGCACTGGTTCCCTCCACAGCATTGCCCAGTGATGTCTATGCCCAGACACCGGAGCTGGGGCTGCAGCTGAGCAGGGAGAACCAGGCTCTGCATGAGGAAAACCGGACCCTGCGGCTCCAACGTGACCACCTCTCCCAAGGTAGGGCTGGACCACCAGTATCCCCGGTCTGAGTCCCAGAGGGCACTGGCTGAGCGGGGTGGTGGTGACACCTCCACACTCTGTCCCCAGAGCTGGCACGAGTGCAGGAGGCACTCCTGGCTGCCTGCTCCCGGGCACGGGAGGCTGAAGCAGAGCTAGGCCAGAGACGTGGGAAGCAGAGGAGGCTGGCAGAGGAACTCACTGAGTGCCAAGAGAGTGTCCGGCAGCTCCGGGACGAGCGGCGCTCTCTGCAGGAGGACAACAACAGGTAAGGTTTGGGGCATTGCAGCCTTGGGGCCACAGGACTGGGTGGCATGGCTGGCACCAGACCCACATGTCAGCTCTGCAGGTTGCAGCACTCAGTGACGCTCCTGCAGCAGCAAAGTGAGGAGCAGCGCGTGCTCCTGCAGACCCTGCGTGCAGAGCTGCACGTCTATGAGAGCCTCCCTGGCCCCTCTGCTGAGACACGAGCAGGTATGGTACCCACACCCACCATCCCTGCCCAGCTCCTGCTCTTGGGGTGCCTGGCCCCTCTGCAAGCCTTGGGTGGCCCCAAACACTACTCCTGTGGCAGCAGGTGGCAAACAGTGGCCCTGCTGGCAGGCAGGGAGGGACCACAGGACTGCAGCAGCCCCAGGCACAGAGACACATCTATCTGCAGGGGCTCAGATGCTTCTTGTTCCAGGCTGCTTCCCATCTCCTCCAGTGCGGGATGTTGGCACTAACTCAGCAGCTGCCCCCTTCTCCCCACTGCCCTCTGACACATCGGTGGTCCGACGGATGGACGGTGGGTACCAGAGCCTGCCTGCATGCAGGCCTCAGAGGCTGCTGAGACCTGAAAAACTCATGGTAGCACCCTTGCTGAGCAAGACTGGAGAGCTCAGGGCAGTCAAGTGCCTAGGGTGGGACAGGGTGGGCCACAAAGGGAGCAGACAGTGGTCCTCACCTAGCCCTTGTTCCACAGAGCCACGTGGGGCAGATGTGCTGGTGAGGAAGAGTGATGGACTGACGGGGGCTCACGTTGTTGGCCGCTTGGACGCATACCGAGCCCTGGAGCAGCACATTGTGGAGGGGAAGGCCTTGGCCCGGGAGCTGATGTGTCTCACACGCCCGGCACTTGGACTGCCCAACTGCCCACTCCCAGGAGAGGAGGTAAAGCGTGGGCAGGACGGGGCTGGCAGCAGCTGGGGGACAGACCCTCTGCGCACCGTGCGTAACGTGGCTCCCGAACCCAGAATCAGCCCCGAGGCTGGCAGGAGGCAGGGAGCCTCCAGCCCAGGGAGTGCTGCTGGCACTGCCCTGCCACGCTGGGCTGAGCACGGCGAGTCCCTGGGTGCAGCGGGATGGGGGTGCCCCAGCAGCACCTGCTCCTGCACCCTTCTCCCGCAGGCCCTGGGATGGACAGGCACAGGGCAGGGGCACCTGTGGGGCAGCGCCAGCACCCTGCACGGCATCCTGGAGGAGTGCGTGTCTCTCCTCACTGCCTTCTGGAGCACTGTGCTGCCCGTGAGCCCTGCCCAGCACCAGGGCAAGGTGAGCAGCAGCTGGGGGCTGGCAGGGCACTGGGGCTGGGTGCTCACTGCTCATCACACTCCTCTCATCCCAGGAGCAGGTGCTCCAGGGCGAGATCGCTGCGCTGCGGGCCCGGCTCTCCGAGAGGGAAGATGCTCTGCAGAACACAGCCAAGCGGCTGCGCAGCACAGCCCAGCTCAAGGACAGCATGGAGCAGTTCATCGTCAGCCAGTGTACGTGGCCCGGGTGGTACAGCCAAGCTGGCCTGGTCTCCATGTGCCTGATGTGGTTCCAAAGCACAGGGACCTCACTGATCCCATCTCTCTCTCCTGCAGTGACCAGGACCCATAGCGTGCTGCGCAAGGCCAGGACAAACCTGGAGGTGAGTTTGTCCTGCTCACCAGTGTAGGATAGGGGTAGGGGTGGGTGTCCCTGTCCTGATGGCCTGGGGATGGACACAGATGGCACATACCCTGTGGTGGCTGTTGTGGGGTGCTGAGGGCCAGCTGGATGAAGCGTGTGGGGGACACAGGGACACATTTTCCTTGTCTGTCCTCAGCCTGTACATCCATGTCCCCAGGGCACAGTAGTGCCCTTCCTCATTGCCATGCGTGGTCTCTTGCCAGGTGAAGGCCCAGCAGGCCCTGCCTGTCACGTGAGCCCTACACAGGGCAAGGAGCGATGGCCCAGCATGGAACAGCCTGCTGGCTGCTGAGCCATTCTGTGCCAAAGAGCTGGAGCGGACCCTGTCCCTGCTACTCTAAGGGTGGGCATGGACAGGAGTCTGGGTGTCCAGTGCTACACAGTTAGTGGATTTGGGCTGCTGTGGCGGCCGCATGCCCTCCAACAGCCTTTGCTTGGCATTGCAGCAGCAACTGCTGGCTTGGGCTTTGTCTGCCCCATGCTTCAGCACTCACTCCCTTCCACCCTCAGTACTCAGAGCAGGGTGACACAGCCCTCCATGCTGAGCACCCCCTGCCCTGGGATCTGGACCCCTCTGTACCCCTGCTGAGTCCCTGTCCCTGCTTGTGGATGTATGTACATGTATATAGACAGAGGTACTGGAACTGCGTTTTGGGGACTCCCGGGCATGTCGGGGCCCCAGCGCAGGAGGAAGATGTAAGAAATGCCATATTCTGTTCAGTGGCTGAAGAGCCCCCAATAAAGGTTTCCTTTGGGTTGTGGTGTTTCTGGCATGTCTGTCTCTGCAGCCATGCTCCCCCTCCCCAGGCTACCTGCAGCACAGGGTTCCAAAGGCACTGGCTGTCCACAGGGAGGTGGTTCTGTGCCCCACCCCAACAACCCAAGGGCAGCTCTGTGCCGCACTGGGCGCTCCCTTTCCTCCTCTTGCTGTTCTAGACCCCCTCTCCAACACCAGGCAAATGGCACTGAGAACAATAAATACTGTAATAAATAGAGAACCCCCTATCCCATGGCACTGCTGCAGCAGCAGATGGTGCAGCTGGAGTCCTGGAGTGCCTGCCCAGCTCTGTTCTTGCCAGGCCCCTCCAGCGTGGGCAGGTGCCAGTGCCCCTCAGGCTGTGACAAAAGCAGCCCTGTCCCACAGAAGCACCTGATGTTGGGGACAGGGCATTGCAATCCCCGACGGTGCTCTCCCAGCAGCAGGTAAGAGTGGCTGTGTCCAGCTGTACCGTCCATCTTGCTGGCTCAACGCTGAACCTGGCAGAGGCCTAGGGCTGCAGAGTCCTCCTCAAAGCTGGGGGGAAGCCCCACAGCCAGGGCTGTGGGACAGGGGGCAGGTGGCAGGCTGGGGAGTCACAGAGCCCCTAGTGAACAAGGTAGCCTTGAAGACTCATCACCAGGACAGCAGTGCAACCTTCAGAAGAAAAGGATGTGTTCCTGAATCCTGGACTGGGTGCAGTGCCATGACCACCTTGAGGCCCTCACAAGCTGGAGAAGACAGGCAGGGTGAAGCCCTTTCCGTGTTGGGCGTGAGGAGAGGCTGTTCTGGTGAGCAGCAAAGTGGTCCCAGAGACTCACAGAAGCCAAGGGAAGCTGCAGATGGGTGGAAACCAAGGGCTAAATCAAACCACGCCAGTAGGATGGGACAGTGTCACAGGCCCCAGTGGCCCTGAGCTTGCTGCCAGGGCCAGTGTCCCTGCCAGGTTCGAGGCTGGAGCCAGTGGCCAGTTGTCACACAGTCCCGTGGCCCAGTGTGTGCAGACAAAGCGGCGTTTCGTGTCCTGTGTGGGGAGTGTGTGAAGCCCTGGCTCAGATGGGCTTGTACAGCAGCGTGGTGACGTACTTCTTCTTGTAGCGGTGCGTGGCACTGAGCACCATCACACCGTCCTGTGAGAGGCACAGCGTCAGTGTGTGGGGCTGGGGCACCCCTGGGGCTCAGGGAGCTGCCCCAGCCTGTCCGTGCTGTCCCCAGTCCCACAGCCAGTCCAATACACATGACAGTGCAGGGTCTGATAAATGCTCAGCTCCAGCATGGTGCAGGGAGGAAGGAAGGAATTGTCAGGAAGCCACACCCTCCACCCCTGCACCTTCCACACTTCACCAGGCAGCCAGGTCCCATCTCCACCCCCCAGCTGTCCAGGTTCTGCTCCCTGCAGGTGCTGCAGGCTCCTGGGAGCCACAGCAGTTCCCATTCCCTCACCCAGCAGCCTCGTGGGACCTGCGCTTACCTTAATGGAGAGTGCGTAGAGGTGATTGAGCATGACGTGGTTGGGCTCAGGCAGCAGTGCTGGATCACACTAGGAGGAGAGGAATGTCACAGGGGAACAGCAGAGCCCTGATCCCCCAGCCCCTGCCAGCACAGGGAGCTGCTATCTCAGGCAGCATGAGCTGCCACTGTCTCTGGCTGTTCTGAACAGGAACAGAGCTCAGCTAAGCACCAGGAAGCCAAATCAGTGTGGTAAATGGGAAAAGCGATGCTTTTTCTAGGAAATGCCAAGGGCCAGACCCCAGCCAATGGGAGACCGGGCTCCCTTCAGACAGGATTCCCTTTCCGACCCCACTGTGGCTCTCTCTGTGGGCAGTATGCTGGTACACACCGAGATATTGGTGTCCTTGTTGAGGATGACCTGGAGGAGGTGAGGCGGGAGGATAGGTGGGGATTTGAAGCGCTCCTCAGGCCGGTATACGTACATCTCTTGGCCATAAGGTCCAGGTGGGGAGCTGGATAAATCTAGAGAGAAGATAAAGGAAGAGACATGAAACGACTGAAGCAGGATGGGCAAGCACAGAGCATCGCCTAAGAAGCTGAGAAGGACTCAGCAAGGTCTTTCAAGCACAAACATCCTTCACAAGCCATGGGCAGGTATGTATTCTGTAGCAACTGCTCAGCCTCTTCACAGAAGAAAAAGCAGCCAGGCAAGCCCATGGAAATTCCAAGCAGGGCTGTAAACTGGTACATGCACTGACACAACACAAGCACCCCGCATACCCCATCACAAGACCCCTGCACACAGCTCTCAGCATAGCTAGGTCCCTCTCCCTGCAGGAAACAGCTGGCTTGCTCCAGAGCCGTGCCCTCAGCAGCAGGGGCACAGGGAGCAGGTTGCCCACGTGCTCTTGATGCTGCCTGATAAGGAGGTCCAAGGAAAGCAAGTAAGAGCTCTAGCCTGAGCAGCTGCTCCACACATGGGAGGGACCTCAGGAGCCTGTGGTCACTGGAAGCCCGACTGGCTGCATCTCCCAGCTACATCGGATCTGAACATTTTAGAACAGCCAACACCCAGAAGGGCTCCACCTCCTTGAGCTGCTGCTGCTTGCTGGCTTCTCTCCAGCAAAGTGTCTCTTGCCCAGGCTGGGAAAGGACATGGAGCTGAGCTGTATCTGAGATGGGGCTGTACCAGGGACAGACACCGGACTGAGCTTCCTGCCAGCATTTCACACTGAGCCAGCACCGCCGGTGCCTGCGTGGTAACCTAACCTGCTGCTGTAACACAAGCAGAGAGGGAGGTTTGCAATGTGCTAGCACTGGTACAAATTACCTTGGCATGAAAACCAAGAGGAGCTGCTGAAAATAAACTGGATCCTAGCTTGTACCCCAGATCAGATGACTTACAGTTGATCAGACAGAAAGGGCTGATGTTCCTGGCATTCCCCAGTCCGAAATGGCTCCTTCAGCCACGCACAGGCAGCGGCTCTGCTCTGGGATGGTGCTAGCACAGAACAAGTTACACCAACAAAGCCCTTCCAGAGGCACAAGGCCTCAGCTGTGGGCTGCTGAGGATATGCTGCCCAACACTACTTATCCCCACACCTCTGCCTGCAATGGGGTCTGTGCACTCCAGAGCAGCGAGTCTCAGAGCAGAGGAGGTGGAAAACAGCACATGCAAAGCTGTAATACCACAAAACTCACCCCGACCTGAGGTTTCTGAGCTCTCCAGGGAATCCACCTTCAACGCATCGAACACCTCGAAGTCAGACTTCTTGACATGGATGAGGTTGTTTATCGTCCCCATCTGGCTGGTAACCACAGGCTGGAAAGAAATGGGGTGAGAGACACCCTATGTTCACCTCCAACTGAGGCACATTCAATGCCTCCTAGATCCTCCCAGCCCATGCTGTCTCTGCTGCAACACTACCTCGGAGCACAGGTAGCTGGTGTCCCTCTCTGCCCTACACTCATAGATTTCTGCTGTTTACACTGGGAGGATTTTCCTTTATCCCAGGCTCCTACACGACCTCCTGTTTCCATCCTCCATCCTGCCACATGCCAACGGGTAGGTGTTACTGCTGATGCATGATTCAGTTTGCAAGACAACCTGTAGTGTTGACCTCACGGCCCATCTTTCCAGGTAGCCAATTCTCAGTGGGACTTAAGAGCCTTCTGGCATTTCCTTGCCCTTTCCCAATGCTTCCCCATAAAGCATGACTAAGTCCAGAGGAACCAGTCTCTGAAATGACTCAGGGAATGGAGGTGTGCCTTTTATTTCAGCAGACAGTCTCCACTCTTCCTGTTAGCCCTCTCATGCAGTTATATCCTGTCCAGTTCCCTGAAGAAGACAAGATCTGCAGGGATAAACCTTTGAGCATTACCTCAGACGGATCATGAACCCACTGGCCATCCACAAAAAATTTGTACTGGTGCTCTCCTTCTGGGAGGTCCAGGATA
This sequence comes from Pardalotus punctatus, assembly GCA_013400915.1. NCBI lineage: Eukaryota > Metazoa > Chordata > Aves > Passeriformes > Pardalotidae > Pardalotus > Pardalotus punctatus. Next base: position 3,797 of record VZTX01029157.1, on the reverse strand, counting down.
GCAACAAAGTCGTTGTGGCTGTGCAGAGAGAACAGATGTGCAACAGCATCACCCTGTTGACACTCTTAATGCTGCTCTTCCACGGGGCCCCAGGAACCAGCACTGCCCAGCCCCTCTACCCCAGTACAGGTTTAGGCTTGCTCATCATCGGTGACCCCAGACATGGCCACAACAGGCACAAGCATTCCATGCACCAGCATGGCTCAAACCCCTAGCACCCCAGCTACAAATGGCAGTCCAGCTCTCCATGCCCAGAGAAAGTGGACGTGACAGACGCCCTGTAAAAGACAGGCTAGGAAGAATGTGTGGGCAAAGCTCCCGCCCTGTGCTGGCACAACAGGACAGGAGAAAGTGGAACAGCTCTGTTTGTCAAGCCTGCAACTGAGATAAACTCATTCCAGATTAATTGCTAGGATTACACCTAGAGTCCTACACAAGCTACCATGTAAGTTACACGTCTTGCAGAACAGTGAGGACATCATTAGGGCAGGACATGTAAGGGACAACAACTAACCCCCACTGGCAGCAGTACAACTAGGCACAGGCTAATGCTGCAGCCAAGGGAAGAGCTTCCAGAGGACTGCTGCATACCTGGGCAGGGGTCTGCTGCCAGGACTGCCTGCTGCATGACATCCAGCTGAGCAAGCAAAATCGCCCATCCTGTCCTGTCCCTGTTTCACAACTTCCCCTTGTCTCTGCAGCACCACTCAGGGAAGGAGCTGACTGTGTATTTGTGCTCAGACTCACAGCTTGGGTGAATGGAGAACAGCCAAGTGAGCAAAGGGAACAGAGAAGGGAAAAGTGGACCCTGCTCTGGAGCAGAGGAGACTGGCTACCTCTTGATGAGTGGGATCTTGGTGCTCCAGTTGTTGAAGGATCCAGAGATGAAGACCTCTTTGCCTCCATCGGCCCAGCGTATGACAGTTGGACGAGCCTGCTGGGATGGTTTCACTGACTCCTCCAGATCTGGCTGCCACGACACAAACTCCTTGTCCCCAGGAATCTGGGCAAAGAAAACCAGAGCCTGACTGAAACACAGAGACAACTGTGAACACATCCACTTCACCCTGGCCTCCATCAGCCCACCTGCACATCCCAGACAGGAGCAACACAGAGCTCCTCAAGTCTCCCAGCTCCCCAGAGACCCCTGGCATGGCTGGGAACACAGCCCCACACAGCCAGTGAGGCAAAGCTCCAGAAGGCAGGCAGGGAAGGGAATGGCCAGCCCCTACCTTGGAGTCATGGGAGCTGAAAACGCTGGGATCATCAGTGCTGCCCACCATGATCTTGTGTGGGTGCTCCTTGGTGGGGTGGGAGGCACCGGAGCCATCCGAGCGGTGGGATTTGGAGCCATGGCGCTCCCCAGACACCCGTTCACTGGTGGTGTTCCCCATGACAGCTCAGCAGCCCCTGTGAGGGAGAGAGAACAACACTTTGCCTCTGCCCACAGGCTCTTGCAGCAAGGAAAGGAGCAAAGGAGACAGTTCCCAATGTTCTTTGCCAGTGGAGACGAACAGCAATCCTAAAAAAGGCCCCAAGTTCATTTCCACTACCAAGTTTGGGAGCTGAATGGGAATTCAACAAACAAGACAGCTTGACCTAATTATAGCCATATCCTTAAGAACCATCAGCCTAGTTAAGCTGGTCATTCTTAGACTCCAGAACCAATACCAGTTCACCTGTGTCCCACATCAGTCCTTGGCAGCCAGCAGAGTAGAGCTGATGGGAAAAATAAAGCCAATCTTTATTGGCAAATCAACTGCCTAGCGTTAACAGAGCCTCTTTCACAATCCCACAGTCAGGCTGTACAGACAAACCCCCTACATCCAGCAAGAAAACAGCCAGAGAGTGAAAGTAGCAGCTGTTTTACAGTTCCCAACAAGTCTCCAAGAGCTTGCAGGCAGAAGAGCAGAGCCTTGTGCCTGCAAAGGCGACAGGGAGCATTTAAAGCGTCCGAGTGGAATCGCCCAGCCTGGAGCTTGTCCAAGGAGTGGGGCTAATGCTGTGGTGTCTGCAAAAAGATCAGCTCTCAGCAGCATTCACTTATGATTCACCAGGCAAGTCACCGTGTCAGCTGCAGCACAGCACAGTGAGGAAGTCCATTTGTTGTGATCTAGCCAGCGTCTGCCTGGCTGTCTGGAGGCCCACTGTGAGGGAGCGCAGCCCCAGCCACCTCCGCGTCCCTCTGCAGCTGGAGATGGGCCACCATCCCCAATCTCACCCAGGTCACAGAAAGCAAAACAGGGGAACTGACCAAGCCATGAACAAGTACACACCTCTCAGAACAAACAACAAAGCCACTGCAAGCTACGTAGGACTCTTAAGGCCTTACCCACTTTCCAGGAGGCAAGACAGACCGGGGCTCTTGCCCACCTCCAGGTTTATTTTGTGGCTTTCAGCTTACCGTGCTTCTTCAGCGCAAGCAAGGGGATAGCCAGCCTTGCCTCATGTGCTCACTTGTGACATTTGGATGTTTGTTTAAAAGATCAAGTTATACGAAAGGTGCCAAGCAAGGCTGCCAGCCAAAGCCAGGCTTTAGAATATTATGGAGCAATTACTATGGTATTTCTTAAATCCTGAGGGCTAAAAGGCAGCTCAAGTGGGCAGCTAAACCATACTCCCACACCTATCAGTGTGGATCCGAAGATCCAGGTCAGATGAGCTGCACCTCTTGCTCTGAGGAGGTTCAGACAGAGCCTCACAAAAACTGCCCCTGTGTCACCACACCTGCTGTTGACGAGTTTGTTCCCCGGTATCTCCACTAAGGCTCCCTTACTTCTCATCTACAGGGAGGAAGGTAGGAAAGGCTGAACATCCCTTGTAGCAGGACAAACTTGAGAGACACATGCAGGCATTAATAGATGAGAAGCTTCCCCTTCTCTTCTCTAAAAGGAATCCAGTCCCTCTGTCCCCTACAGGTCATGGTCTCCAAACAGCTCCTGAGGTTTATCCTGAGTGGTGGCTCCTTCCTGGTGTGTGCCATCTGAATCCCCTGCATCACACACACGGGCACCCTGCCTGAGCTGGGACAGGTCTTTGTGCACAGCCTGCAGCACCTGCTTTGCTGAATTACCTTCTACAGCTCAAACCCTCCTGCATCCAGACCAGCCCTTGTAGCACAGGGGATGGTGTGACACAGGTACGTCCAAGACACGGATGGAAATACTGCCCACACCAGAGCCCCAGCAAACCTCTACAACACCTCAACACATGCACTCCCAGTCTGGCAGCGAGCCCCTGCCAGCTGCAGCCTGCAGCAAGGTGTGTGCCTGCCTGCCCCATCACCAGGGCCCTTCGGTGCCAGCCAGCCCCACCTTGCCACTTGGAAAATGACAAGTGCATTATACCCATTCCCCCCGGGATGTGCCATGCTTGCCGCCTCTCCCACCCGGCCAGTGATCGCGCTGGGAAGCCCTGGCAGGCAGCCCGAGCGGGGTTTATGCAGGAAGGATGGGGTGTCTGTCCAGCAGCACAGGGAAGCACCGGCAGGCACTGGCAGGGGGTTTTTGAGGGAGGGATAGGGTCCAGTATCCCGCCGGGCTGACACCGCCTGGGGCTGGCACAGCCCGGGGAAGCCCGATCCGCCCGGGCTCCCCCTCCTTCGGAGAACAGAACCAGAGCTCAGCCTTGAGGCTGCCGTAGGGTTAGGGGGATGCGCTGGGATACCGGGGGCGGAAAATCTCCCTCCGAGCAGGCAGGGCTGGGGCTCGGGCTCTGCTCGGCGGGGGTGGTGGCGGGGCTGTCACGGCGGGCTCGGCCCACGGCCGCCCGCGGGTCTGCCATGGCCCCGGGGAGGA
>VZTX01029156.1:508199-608338 GCA_013400915.1 Pardalotus punctatus | reverse complement strand
CCCCCCCCCCCATACCAAGCTGTAGCTACAGATTTAGTTTTCAGGTTTTTTGAGACACGTTTCATTACATATCTTCTGATGAGCCAGCAAAGAGTTTGTAGTTGCGGGTCACAGACCTCAAGGCTATGGCCTGTGTAGCTCAGCATGTTCTGCAGCAGTTTAAAAAGAGTGTAAGATTCTCCCTCAAACTGTCATTTTGTAGCCATTAATGAAGTTCTGTCTATTGTCCAGCTTTCAGAACAGGAGCTTTTGGAAATACCCTGAGTACTCCTGTGAATTATGGCAGCATCTCTACTCTGAGGCTGGTGTCTCTGGTTTTTATCACACAGAATTGAGGATGTTACTCAAATAGAAAGAAACAGATTTCTTTTTCTTTAGTTTGTGGCTGTCATGACTAGTTCACCTGGGCAGCAGTGAACAGCAGGAAGGAATGAGAAGATGCTTATCTAGAGATTTCATGTATTTTTTATAAGACTTCTTTTAGAACACATTGTGATCTGAAACTCACTTACAGTTTGGGTTATATATGTTCAGAAATACATACCAGTTTCCAAAAGATTTATGCCTCCAATACTTCAGCTATAAAAATTGTGTTCTCAGCTTTCCTGCTGTCAGCTGTGAAAATGTTCTATTTGTTTTCAGAAACTCAGGATTTTTTTATGAGGGCCATTTTAATTTTTTTTTTTCCTGTGTACCAAGGATATGTTCCAATTCCTATTTTCAAAAGACTGAATTTTATAAATTAAATTATTGTTCACAACTTTGTAAATTTCTTATGAACATTACTTGGCGTTTATTTGTATTTTCTTTCTCTGTCTTTCCTGTTCAACTACTTTAAAAGAAAAATGAAGAAAAGGAAGAAATCCAAGTACTCAAAAACTGGAAAATACTTCAGGGGTCATAAAATATTTTCATATTGTTTAGTTCAGTGTCTGAGATTTTCTCTGTAAAGTTAGGACAAATTGCTAACTCTTCACTCTAATCTAGGCAGATTACTATGTTCAATATATGTGTGAAAAGAATGCAACAAAAATCTTTTATTTTCATAAGTACCATATATTTCCCAAGACAGATTGTCCTACATTTTGAACTGAATTGTGTGTGGGAATTGACATGTAAGTGATTATGATATTTTTGCTTTTTCATTTGGAACTTCACAATTCTATTCTATATGACTTCAGTGACTTTTTAGAAGCTGAACAGAACTATGAATTAAAGAACAGATGCTTAGTTTTTTGAGGGTTTTTTTTAATTTCATTATTTAAACTTCATTCTCTTCAACTGAGTCCCTCAGCTAAACCTTGTAAACTTTCCAAGATTATAGAAGTGCTTTGGAATAGAGAGCAAAGTCTTCTAAGTAAATCCATCCCTAAGAAAGAAGATCTCTGTTCTGAGCCTCTTTCTTGAAACCTGCTTGGATTACTGAGAGTTGGTAACATGAAAGAGATACCAGGACTTTTTGTGTTGGAAGCAACAGCCTGTAATGACTTGAACAGCAAGCCTTTTGTTTCTCATTAAGCCTATTCCCATTCTCATGTGACTGGTAAAGAAATCACTGCCTTACACATTTTTAATTTTCATATAAAACTTCTGTTCCGATGATACGTGCTAAATTGTCTATGACTTAAAAACTGCACGACACACTGCTACCAATAACTGCACCACACACCAGAAATATAAGCTTATTGTTGATAAACAGAAGACTTAATGAAACACTCTTAACTGAATTGTTATAGCATTGCAGAAATAGGAAATCAAGTAGATTTTCTTTGTAAATGGAACCTCTAATTTTTAGATACATTCTCGGAGTTTTTCATAATGCCCAACAAATGAGCATTGGAGATCTTCTGTGTGGCTAGGGAGTTTCTTTCATACAGATTATTTTTCTCATGTTACAATTCTTGGTTTACTTATGAGTAAGACAGCAGCACAACAGAAATCCTACAGCTGCAGTATTTTGCCCTATCCATGAATTTGTTTATATGAATTTATGCAAGGTGTGAGAAATCCTCACATTATCTCTTCACACAAATCCAGAATATAAAGGGGTGATGTAAGTTTTCTTTGGACAAAGCCCACAAGTAAAAGAGAAGAGAAATATGCACATTTTTCAGGAAGTTGCTAGAGATGGGCAATTGCTGAGGATAAAAAGCCAAAGCTGAACCATAGTCCAAATCTGGCCGAAGGCACAAGTTTAAAATGATGTTTTGTGTCTATTTTGTGTTCAGACATGGTTGGCTGAATGGAAGTTTGTAAGGTGACAGTGATGTTTTTTATTATTTTTCTTGCCTAGACTCACACAACTGTCTTAGAGATTTTTCCTTTTTTTTAAGAGAAAAAAAAAAAAAAAGCATATGCAAAAAAAGGGCCAAAATAGAAGGAGAAATAAGTCACAATGTGAAGGCTGAGATATACCAGTCACTTTTAACTTGACTTGAGAACTGGGAATTTTGATTTAGGCATTCCAGTGTAGATATCTGGGTGTTTGAGATAAACTAAGTGTTTATGACCTCATTATCGTCAGTTGAAACCTACTTTGTGCCATGGATAGTGCCAAGAGTGGTGCCAAATTTGAATACGTGCCTGATTTTGGTCAACTTATTTCTTTAAAAAGTTGAATTATCGTGTGCTTCAAGTTCTAGTTAAATCAGTAATAAAATTTCAACATATATTATTCTGTCTCTAGAAGTTATTATATTACTATGAGTTTTGAAGGACTTTTACTCTTGTCCCAGCCTTACTTATCCATGCTTGCTTTGCAGTGGAATGGACCTCATTTCTTTATGGTGTGGTACTCCAGAGTGTGCAGGTTTGTGAGAGAATGTTTAGTGTCACAGTGGCTTCTGTTCTCCTCAAGTCACAGTGATGATTTTGCTATTGCTCTTAGATTGGCATATGGAACAGCAAGTCCCTTTGTATCCTCCATCTGTGATGGCAAACCACGAAGTTTGTTGTGAGCCTATACTAGCATGATTATGTATAATTAAATTCTCCTAATGAAGTCATATATCATGGTTAGTTCTGGTGTATTTTCCAATAATATCAAAGACATTGTTTTGTTACTCACCCATGCTAGCAGAATAGAAACTTTCCAAATCTTTCTACAGTAAATCCCTATCAGGACCCTAAAAGCACCCAGATTTTCAGCTCCCTGCGCGAATCTCAGAATGCCACGTTCTCTTTGGTCCAGGTCTATCAACACTCACCGCTGGGCTGGCCTGAGGTGTGTTGCAGGTGTAACTGGTTGCAGTCTTGTCATCTGCTGTTAAATTTCCATTTGTCTTTCCTGACCCTGTCTTGAAGCTTTCTCTGAGGTTACCTTGGCTCTGTCTGGTGAGGTGTCCATGGGACTGCACTGCCTTGCTCTGCTTGCCTGTTCTCTGATTATGGGGATTTCTGCCCTGCTATTGTGGGGGCACCCTTAGGTCCCAGCTCAGCTTCCTTCTGGAGTAGCCTCCCTCTTGCAGCTCTGGACACTCCCCAGGTAAATGAGTCTGTGCCTACCATTACGTGTTCATAAACACAAGAAATAACCTTGAAATTGACAGAGAAATACACATATTTTATGTACAGAAGTAGGCTAAAGACTGGGTAAGTGAATTGAGAATATCTCTCCTTCAGTTTCTGAAGGCACCTGCTTCAGTGTCTTCACGCTTCCATACCAACAATTATTTTGAAAGTGTCAGTTTAAGACTGTAAATACTCCCAGCTGTAATGCAGCGTTTTGTGTCTGACTTTTGAACGTGAAACTGTACAAAGACTATTGTCAATCTTCAGGCATGTTTGGCTGAATGGAAGTTTGTAAGGTGACAGTGATGTTTTTTATTATTTTTCTTGCCTAGACTCACACAACTGTCTTAGAGATTTTTCCTTTTTTTTAAGAGATTGTATACCACTACTGTATTTCAGAGTCAACCGTTTTGCCACTTGGGGTTTCTTTCAGTTTGTTATTTAACTTATTTGACAGGTTTTCATGTGTCACCCAGCTTTCTGCCAAGTATGGTGTTTGGTGTATCCTGCTTGTCACTCACTTCATTTTTTGCAGAGTTTAAGTTATTTGCAAGGAAAAGTGTGGGAAAAGGAAACAGCTGAGGCATTGTACAGTCAGCCAGGAAGAGTGGATAGCAGAGTCACTTATCTGTCTCATTCTCTCTACTTGGTTTTATGACTTACATTGCAGAAATGAAGTAAGAATTAAATTATTTCTGCATAAAGACCAACAAAATGTTTATTTATGATAATAAATACACGTAATTACTGCATTCTCATGGAATACCCCATCTGACACAGGATTAGGTAAATTATGTGATGGGGGCAGTAGAAGAAAATACTCTATTCAAAATAAGGTTATCATTTTAAGGGTGATAGAATCGTAGAAACCCAACATCTTTACCTTCAGATGTTGTATCCAGCCTATGGTGTTTCACCTTTCCCACTTTTTTTTTTTTTTTTAAATTTTGGAGGGGTGGGTAATGGGGAGGGTCTGTTCTTTGGATTTTAGCTGTAGTCTTGTTGGAGCCTTAAATACTTACCTGTACACAGAGCTCCCTAACTGACCCACACAGAAACAAAACTTAATTCAATTCAACTAGGCAATACTCCTGTATTAACTTTCAGCTACTTTTGTTGATCTTTTCCTCCTTGTTTATCTCTGTGGTTTTTTGCCCGCCCCCCCCCAGCCATTCCACAATGCTTCCTCTGTTAGGGCTCACAGGAAAGTAAGACAGACCTGCTGGATGCATTGATGCCAAGAAAATGGTTACCTTAGCAACAAAAACAAGGTAGAAGCTCTCAGGATTATTTGGCTAATCACTGTAACTTCTATTCTCAGCTTTAGAGAAAGACAAGGTAAAGGCATGGATCCACAAACTACTGCTACCACATCCTCTTACATATCTTGAAAAGCTATATATCAATGTTACCAGTACAAATTTAATTTTTAAAATATTTTAAATAAGAATTCTCATGTCTGAAAATAGATTTTAAACTAATTTTCACCACTTTGCTTCTGAAAAACTAACAAAGTTCATAGCAAGTACATTTGTGCAGCACTGTTTGAATTCTATCCAAATTACCATGAAAAAGAAGGTGACCACAGATAAGGACTGTTCTGGGTTCTATGACTAGGAACTAACACACTTTCTTTCTAGTATCAGGGTATCATATAATTTTCAGCACTAATTATAATGAGTGTTGTTTGTCTAAGGAGAAGATTTTAAAAAATATTAAACAGAAAAGTTATCTTTCCATTTTACAGGCTTTGGAAGTGGCTCTATTCTAAGAACTTGTGGGGGAGGTGGTATTCCCATTCTGTGCCTTTCACAAGGACTGCTTATGACAGGTATGAGTTTTGAATATGTTTTCTAAAGGAGAAAAGCTAAAGAAAATCATTTTGTCAGAGAAACCATAAGAGTTATGCATAAAACTAAGTTTTTCCCATAAAATTCTTACTTAGTATGTGTGTTTCATAACAGGAAAATAATCCCTAAAAATGGAACCTTGCAAACTCACTTACACAAGATGCCATTAGATTATAGCTGCTTGCTCTGCTCCCAAAGATGAATTTGAGAGCAGTGCTCATTTCCTTTTACCCTCAAGCTCTGTCAACATGGTATTTCCTCAACTCATTGGTGGGTGTACCAGAGGAAAAGCAGCCTGTTTTCAAGGCAGCAGGTGGAACATTCTTATACATTTGCAGATTGAATAACAAATGCAAAATGCATACATTGTTTCTGTATTTCCTTTAAAGAATTTAATCCTCTGATAAAAAGGCTGATCTGATACAGATACTCTAAACTGCTGTGTTTTATGTGCTGTAATACAGAATGTAGAGATGCCATGTGTGGGTTTGAAGGAAAAGATACCAAAATACCTTTGAGAAGGGAAAAATAAAAGTACCCTTCACATGTTCAATTCCCGGATTTCATTTTTTGTTTTGAAGCATTTTAAAAATGAAGATGTAAATCTTATTGAGGTCTAGGCTTTTTCCCTATATAAAACTGCACAAATTTAAAGAAAATCAAGAAGTTTTACATTATTGAGAAGATTCCAAAAGTATTCTTCCAAATAGGATTCTTATGTCCTGTTTACTGCACCTGGCTGACATAGAAAATTTTTTAAAGGGTTGTAATGAACCTTGGGTTGTAGAACCCAAGTCATGTGGTTTTGGAAGGTATACAATAATGGTACGCCTAAAAAAAATTAATGTTTGAGTAGCACTTGCAGAATTCCCTCTTTGCTGCAGAATTTTATTTCTTCCCTAATGTGGATTGCAGTTCTTCTGTTGAGGTCCACTCAATAGAATCTGTTTGGGAATGTTATTTTCATCCTCTGCATGCTGTAGCATGGAAATCAAGAACCTTCTATTAAGAAGTTAGGGAAAGGTTAATACTGCATAACAATATCTCTATCAGCATTTACCATTGCAAGTAGTTATGAAATCAGTGCACATTCCTCACACACTCATAATATGAACTAACTGGACTGTCTTGGGATATTTTTAGGGATATTCACATTCTTTTTAAGATCACTGTGTTGCAATAGGGAATCTCCTGGATTTTGCTGCCTGATGTGCCTTGGGCTCACATCCTGAAGGGTTCTCAGTATGATCAGTGGATTCCTTCCATATCACATTAGATACCCTTTAACACCACATCTAATAGGCTTCAGTTATAAATAACCTTATAGTCTACTAGTCTAGGTCTAATTTAGAGCTACTCTGAAGTAAATACCCCCAAAATACCTCTCAGGCTCACTCCTACTGTGCTACATTCCTTCCTATGTATACCCAACTTCCATATAATGCCATATGAGGTGGCAAATGTTGACTTTGCAATGGTAAAATCCATACATCTCATCAAGGGCAAAGTATGATCTCACCTCATTTGATTGACCACATCAGACTGTTCAAGAGATGCTAAAGGAAAAGTGAATCAAGTCACACAAAAATTGCCCAGGACAGTGTAATGACTGTTCATTGCAGTCTTTAGTTTTGTATTGATTGATTTAGACAGATTTCTGTGATCAGGATTGATAATCTGATCTCAGGCTCTGAATTTTGGAAAACTGTTCTAAATATATTAATTAACTTGTCTTTTTTGTTGTTTTTTAACCACTCTTAGATTTGTATCTGGCTTTAATAGGAGGATATTATGTAATTTTTTTATTGCTGTACTAAGACCCAGAAGCCCTTAAAGCTTCAATAGGAGTGAGACCTAGTAAATATAAAATATGACTAGATGAGGTTAAAAAAAAAATGAAAGTTGTAAGCAGGCATAGTTTTAAGAGAATGGATGTCAATGAATCAGTGAATCAATGCCTAGCCACATTAAAAGGATGTGTAAGGGAATGCATTTAGGTCTGGTGAAAGTACATTACAAGTCCAACTACACTTTTTCTTAGCTCTCTCTGTGTGATTCTCTGAGAGTCAGAGCTGCTAAATTGGATGAAAGTACAGCCAAACCATGCTTTGTTTGTCCAGGTCTCACAGTGCAATTCCCCAATTTCCTTTACTTATAACTACATAGCCTGGTTTTATGAAGCCATTTCTCTTACAGAACTCTGATAACATTGTATTTACTAGCCCACTGTCAAGGACACAAAAGAAATACTTGCAAAAATAAGATGGTCCAAATTATGTACAAACATTTTTTTTTGTTGGTAACTTATAAGTTTAGTAATTTTTCTATTTTACAAAAGATTTTTTGTCTGAGGCTTCCATTTTTGGGACTAAAACATGTCTGAAAAACTAGATAGGCCCATCTATCAAACAGCACAGCTGATGCAAACTGGATAAATCCAGGGGTCTAAAAATGTCTTCAGATATTCAGAGAAAAAGATGAATACCCAGAAATTTCTACAGGTGCACAAGAACATGTTTACTGACAATCCACACATATTATATTTCTATATAACCCGCATACAGATTATATTTCATGGTGAACGTGAATTTATTGTTTGAAGGTAAATACGCATAGATAGAAGCAAGAAATGTCTTTTTATCAACAATAGGGCTTTGAAAAGTTTTCTAGCAAAAGGCTGCATTGTTCATTGCATCTTACATGCATCAGGATAATTCCTTTTCTATAAAGGTGTGGAAATGGTAAGGGGTTTGCCTGTAATGAAAACATGAATGTCAAGAGCTGAGCTGCTGTCATAATCCTTGGTTCTTCCATGTGCCTGGACTCCCCAGAAACTGAGACTATGTCAAGGTACAGTTAGATCCCTGAGAGGAGCAAAGTCTATTTTCAGTAGGAAGAGTACCTCCAAAGCTCAGGAAATTCTGAAACTAAGGTTTCGGTACAGATGTGATTCCTCGGGTTCATTTGTTTTAAATTTAAAACCTCCACTAAGAAAGTATACTGTGCTTTATCTCTTGCACTAATAGAGGAACTTGAAATTTATACTGGAAACATTCATCCAAATCCTGTCATGTAATTTAGAGACCTGCACATATTGTATCTGCAACAATCAAGCTATATTTGTTTGTCAAGTACTCCTAGGTTCACATCATGAAATGTCTTTGATTGTAATGATTCAAATGAAGCATTGTCAATGACAAGGCTCATCATGGGTGTGTGTTTTAAAAAGATTTGGATATTCCTAAATAATTTTTGTACAAAAAATTAAACAAACAAACAAAACCCCAAATGAAACAAAAAAATAAAAAAAAAAACAAAACAAAAACCACAACAACAAAAAAAAAAAGGGCAAAAAAACCCAAAACACCAAACCAAAACAAAAAAATCTGAAGCTATCTTCCCCTGTTTGGGTTTTTTTTTCTGTTTATTTATTTTTGGTTGGTTGGCTGGTTTGGTTTTTTTTGGGGAGCTTTTTATGTTTTGAAGACTGCCTACTTTTGAAATTAATACACACTTTTTGAGAGATAATACTGAGTGTACCAGTAATTGTAGTTGGGCAGTCTCAAGGCTGATTGGCATTGCTTTGTTTCAAAGAATTGATTCCTTGTTGAGAAAGTTCCCAGGGGGATATTGTTTTAACTGGTATAGATTTTCAAGGAGTGATAATGGTGACATGGAAAATGGCATACATACAAGAGTAAGAGAAAGATTCAGAGACCTTACTAAGGGAAGTGTCAGAAGAGCAACACAGATAACGGGAGAGGAAAAGCACAGAGATGGATTTAGATACCATCTTGTAGATAGCTCCTAGTACAGCAAAGCACATTACACAGGAAAATTTGAGCTTATGTTGCCATAGTGAAAGAGAACAGTGATAACATTAAACAATACAAGGCATTATTTTAATATACTTTTTTACTTTCATGTAAAGATCACTGGATCAGGTCAGATACAGCAGTGGTGACTTTTATGAAAACAAAATCCACTCTTCTTTTTCTCTTCAAAAGATAACTCTTTAGGAGGACACTATTACTCTTTGAAAAAGTACTTTTAATTTTTATAGTACACAACTAAATGTATAATAGCAGTCTGTCAAGCCTTTGTTGAAATTTAATTGTATAAATTGATGACTACATTTAGTAACTTTAGGAGCTTTTTATTGGCAGAAATATAAATAAAGGCTAACCTCCTATACACAAGCTTTCCTTTTCTGCAGAAAGGGAAGGATTTGCTTAGAAATGCTTAAAATATTTACAATTTTTTTAGACCACAGTCTGTGTGAACCCGCTCTTGGTGGCTCGCTAGAGGGCGAGCACAGCCCAGCAGAGCCTAGCACAGAACGGCCGGGCCATGCCAGCAGCCTCTGCTCTTAGGAGGGGGATCAGGTCCTCTATGAGTCGACATTTATGTGCCTACTTTGAAAACAGTAGCCTGAAAATTGGAGTATGCATTTTACAGGCAATAACTGAGAGTTAAAGTAGTCTGGATAGTTTTCCAAGCTTCAGGAGCCCTTTTGTTTTATCAGCGCAGCTCTGAATTTTTACTTAGCTATAACTTTGTGTTTACACTGGTGCATATAAAGTTGTTATTTTCCTCTTGGTCTCAGGATGACAGTGATTGTAAATGTATTTCTAAGTAATAACCTTGATGAGAAACTGTGGAGCTACCCTCAGAGCCAGAGTCCAGATAGTACACGAAACTGCTTTGTTTTGCAGGACATTTAATTGTGAAGTGTGTTGTCATTATAAGAAGCAAAATTGAGCCATGGACATAAATGTCTTGCTAAATCAAAAACATTAGAGAAAAAGAGGAGTGACTAAATAGAAGAACAAGGTATACTGTTACCCCTCATTGAGTGTGCTTTTGTCTCATTCCAATCACGTGGCAAAGAGCTACTAAGAAATTTATAGCTAAACAAAGTTTCCATTTTCTGATTGAAACCTCTTTGACCAGTCTGCTTTCAGCCTAACAGCATGGTACAAATATTTGGGATATGACCTCTCTTAGAGCCTTTTATATCGTGGTCAATTGTTTTCATTACATTTTATCTGAAACTATTTTTGACATGGTTCACATGAAGCAAACTTGCTGGCAAGATATGTGGTTTGGCAGGCCTATGAAGGCCACATCTACATTATTCTGTTAAAAGGCCCCAAACACCTGATACTAATTTCCTTAGCTATCCACACCATCTAAATTTTGGCAGCTGTTACACTGAAGACAAAACCTTGGGGTTGCTTGGCTCCAAAGCATTACAGCCATCTTTCTTTGAGGATTATTGATTAGAATATTCACTATCTGTGCAATATGGTTAGCCTCAAAGAGCAGTGAAAGGTTATGGTGAGAAAGATAAAAGACACATATGCTCAGGACAAGGTGGAAACAACTGCTTTCATGAGACAGAGGAGAAAACTTCTGAGGTAGAAACAAAAATGCTGCAAGTGGTGCTCAGCAAATAAATTACTGTATAACATATGTCTCTGTGTGACCACAAGCAACTATGGCTTACAAGGAAGAGAAAGAGAAGTGAAAAGCAGCAGTGGAACAGCTTGCACATGTGCTCACCTGTGGCTGGACTTACTTCCTCTTCTCAGTTACGAGACCAGGAAACAGAAAACTTTCTGTGACTGGATCATACCACCCAGCTATGGTCAAGCAGAGATCACTACCCAAAGTCAGGGAGCTAGGGTTACAAAATTTTAGCAACACTGAGCTTCCATCTTCAGAGGGGACTCCCTTGAGTCTTATCATCAGATGACCATAGGATGAGAAACCAGAAGTTAGATGCAACCAGACTTCTTTTATCTAGGGCAGTGAGCCATAAGTCTTACTTGAAGTTCATGCTTTCTCATAAACTAGATGAGGAAAAAGAAATTGCACCTCTCTCCTGTTCAGAAATGCATCCTTGAGAGAAGGAGCACAGCTGTTGCCATTGCCAAAGGCAAGAATCCTGTGGAACAGTTCTCCACTTGGACAAAGGCCAGATAACTCACAAAATACCTTCACAGAAATCCCAAGGAACATTCCCATTAACTACACTACTGTAAAATGTCTGATCATTCTATAAATTCTGACCCCCTCCTAGTATCAGACATAATTACTGATAAGTCCATGTCGTTACTACCAAAAAAAACCATATTACTTCCATGTGTGATGCTGCCTTCTGCTTTTGGCATCGTGGAATTTGCAGGAAATAATAAACCTTAAGTTTTACTGAAACTTCTACTATGAAACGTAAGAGGTTTCAGCCCTAGCAGCAAATATTTCTATATTTGTTTTCAAACAAATTTATATATGGTGTGTTAACCAAAATTCTTCAGCAACTGACTACTGAAGCTAGTTTTCTGTTATATCAAGAATACTTAGTAGAATCATTTGTTCTTCATAAGAACTGGCAGAAGCTTTCAAGGCAGAACTTTGAATAGTCTTACAAATAGAAGCGTTAAATTTTGCTCAAAGATATTAAGAGATTCCAGATTGATGCTAAGCAGTTTGCACAAGGTACATGGAAGCACATTGGTGTCTATTTGAAGCTGAGGGCTGATGGAGATTTCTGTTGAAGAATACACTTATTAGCCTAAATCAGTACATTTGTTACTTGTAAAAAGTGTTATTTATAAGGGAAAAGGATAAATGCCTTGAACGTTTGTTTCTTTCCTTTTAATATATTACTTTCCTTTTAGTATGTAGGCATCAGCTCAGGCTGTTTCTGTGTTACTGTACTGTGAATAAACGGCTTTATGGAATGAGACACCTCAGACTTTGCTATGGAAAACCGGGGGTTAAACTGGTCAGGAAACCAGGACAGGCTGTGGGAGTGGGGTGTGCAGGGAGCCAAGCAGGGCACCCCTGGGCTCATTGGAGCTGCCCCCAGGAAGGAGCTTCAGTCCCAGCAGTGAAAGGCTCTGACACTGGGAGCGTGACTGCCAGAGAGTCTTGTGAATGCTCAGACTGCAGAGTTTCCTTAACGCTTCTATCCCATTAGTTTGAACAGCGAGTTCTCACAGAAGTCTAACAAAAACTCAGGTGTGACTTGCGCCCTGTATTTGTCTTTTATTTCTTTTCAAGTAGAAGAATACATACTTTCATTCAAAGGAAAAGTATTAGAATAATTTGAAAAATGAAACCATTTATTTTATTCTTTGAACAAGTAGCCTGGTAATGGCAATGTATTCCTTTGTAGCAGCCTAAATTTTATCTATTTTTTTTGACTTTTAGCATAATTTACATAAAATTCATGCTCAGACTTCATGTTAACCTAAAGAAAATTCTCATAACCCCTTTTTAGTCTGAGGTTATTTATAGCTTTGTGTTCCCATTTCCTTGTCATTAGTATGGATTGCATGGTATTTTTAAGGTCACTGGATTTTAAAATAACTGAAACACCAGACCCATAGCTCTCTAAGTCTTAATGCTTGAAAATTCTCAGCAGTGATCTGCCTTCTAAGCTGAAAGTATAGTTGATTATACCCCTCACAGTGCATTTAATCTAAAGTATTCCAACCAAAATCAAGCTGGGTTATTTCCAGAGGAATTGTTCAAGTACAGTTTGAGCTGATTGTGTTTCCCTTGATCTTGGTCAACCCTGACCATATAGGCTGTTGCAGAGTAATGTGATGCCCTTCTGCTAGTTAAGTATGTACAGAGGGTTAGGATCCTTTCAAAGAAATTGTAAGGATCACCTCAAATTGGTGACTCTTGCTCTTCACTGGTAGAGACTAAAAAAGGAGCTAATTTACAGCTTTAATTAGAATAAGAGCAAAATCATTCCAGCAAATGACTAATGAAGAAAGTCTCAGCCCAAATCTGGAGAGTTCACCAGGAAGGTGGAATGTTTTATGCACCATGTCACTGATAATCAAGATCAGCAGTTCTGCTTGACCATCCCCTAGGACAAATACCCACAACCGCTTCTGAAAGCCTCAGACTGTAGGCCCAGATTGTATATAAAACCCCAATAGAGCAGGCTGTGGTCTTTTTTTGACTGGTTGGAGGGGATGGGGACAAATTTCAGAACAGATCTTCAGTCTCAGATATTCCAGGTAGGAATCCTGACCCGCTGGATGTTACTGGCATTTCCAGTATAATCCTTTTCTTTTTTTTTTCTTTATTTTTTTTTTTTCCCAAGTCTGATTTGGTCACTTCGGGATGAAAATTCAACTGTTTTCACAAATATTTACTCCTATTGCCAGAAATAAAACATGCTACCTGGGCCCCACAGGAAAGAGGACTGATGGATTGAAGCAAATACAAAGTTGCACTAAAAGTGTTACATTTCCATTCAAAAACTGATAACGAGCAAATAAATGTTGTCTACTTTACTGTTAGTCTATGTGAATACATCTGCACTGTTCAAATACATTTTAGTTTTGTAGCCTTAATCTTTTACAGTTTATTCACCTTCAGTATAAACAGTGAAAAAAGGCAAATGCTGTCTAATGTGGGATGGAAAGACCAGGCTTAGGTTTTCATTAATATTTTCTTTTTCTGAATTTCCTAATTTAACCATAATGGCTCAGCAAAAATCAAGCCACAAAAATTCTCTTTGTGTTTTTTAATTGCAGTCTGACCAGTATTTGAATGTAGAGAAAATTTTCCAAAATTCTTTTTTTTTTTTTCATATTGTGCACTGGAGAGATTATTGATAGGCACCCAGAATAACAAAAAAGTTAACAAATAGACCCAGCTAGTGTCTAGACTGTTGATTATGACATTAGGCATTATTGTGTGGGGAAAAAAAACCCCAAAAACAGAAGAATAGGAATAAGAATAAAAACAAATGAAATGGGGAGGAAAAAAGAACCCAAAACCAGAAGAATAGGAATAAGACTAAAAACAAATAAAGTAAATACTTCAGGAATGGTGGGGAGGCAGGAATTGGTTTTAAATTTTTTCCTAAAGTATACAGTTTGTAAAAAATAGATTATTTAAAAAATAAAATACATTATTGGCTAATAAAATGCATTATTGGTTATTGGCTGCCTTCTTTTCAAATATTTTTTTTTGCTCTGGGATATAACCACAGGCCATTTAGGTGACAATCAGATCCAGCTGTAACTGTTCCAGGTGAAGGGATTAATGCTGTAAATTCTGTCTATGAGTCACCTAGGACTGTCATAAGGTTTTGGTCTTTGACAGATGGCTGTCACCGTGGGGGTATATGTTTTAATAGAAAGATTGAAATTATATAGGTAGGTAAAATTTTGATTAATTATAACTTTGAAGTCAAGTAAAATGGTCTTCCCTGTAGCAACTGCTCTAGCAATGATTGAAACCCATCTTCTGTTCCCAAATAAAACACTTAAGTGAAGCCTTCAGTCTTTCAGAGAGGTTCTTTCATTTAATTCCTTTTATGACCACCAGTAGGGAATCCTAAAATCCACTTACATCCTTTCTTAGAAACAGGTTCTTGGGCTTTTTGTTCATTTCAATTGGGGTTTTTTTGGTAAGCCCATTCAGGTCTGTTCTAATATTTACTGGGATATAGGCATCTTTCTGAGGACCTTAGGGCTAGGTGGGGCTTTCTTCAGTGATTAATTCGCAGGTATGATTATCCCATTGCATCCTTCTGGAATAAATAGGAAATCTCTGATGTAATAAACCTTTAAGTGAGATTTCCAAGCCCAGTGTTGTTGCCTTATGGTGACACCCAGTGGAGGAAAGGAACACTCCAGCTTTAGAAATTATTTGTTATGCATATATCTTAGTTTTTGACACTCAAAGTGCATTAAAGTTGTATAAACTGCTTTATATAAAATACATATCCACAAGAAGCTCATGTTCCTTGGATCTCGATTGAAAGCAAAAACATCACCAATGTCAGCTCAAGGTATTTTATGGTTTTCACTTTTAGTAGTAATAGTTTGAATACAGATCAAACTGAAAAATAGCCACTTCCTCCTCCAAAAACCACGGGAAAGAATAATAGTTTTGTCTAAAACTGTCGTAAACCTTGCAATTACATTTGGGTTCTACCTGAAAAAGAAGCATGCTTAATTCCAGCAATTGGAATTGCTGGCTAACCTAAACCTCTGCAGAAATCTGAACCTCCTGCACACACACACACAAAAAAAAAAAAAAACAAAAAAAAAAAGTCTTGCTTTCTACTCTGGTAATTTGGCTCATAGATGTAATGTCTCTTCCACTGAGACTAGCCAGAGAATTTTTCAAATCCTTTTTTTATTTTCAAAGTCTTCTATTTTCAAGGTGCTTTAGCAAGTCTTTTATTGAAAAATTGTGTGTATCAAATTCCATGTTCATAAAATGAGAATTTTCCAGTTCTTTATAGGAAACTGTGCTGTCTTTTGTTTAACAGACCAATGATTTGTGTGAAATCAATGTGATCGTATTGTGCCATTCACTGGCAGTGAGGGAGAGCCGCAAATGCATAAAGTGCTACTAACTAGTACAGCTGTATTTTCTGTTTGTAATTTTAATTGACTGATTTATACTTCTTTCTTAGGCTACATTAAAGTTTAATTACACATCCATTTTGACAAAACAAGCCCAGTAACACCAGTAAAGGATTTCCACTGCAGTTTGCTGTAGTAGTTCCAATGCTTCTTCTCACTAATCTATGTTATAATGAAGTGTATTTTACCTAGCTCAAGCCAGGAGTAATTTAATTTTAATTTTAACAGGGAAGACTTTTGATACATAAAAGCACAATAAAGGTGCTTAAGCAGTGCTTAAGGTGCTTAAGATACAAAAGGGTGAGGAGCTGATAAAGATTCTTGTTAGCAGAGATCCCTCAAACAAGTTATTTTGCTACTTCTCTGATCTCATGATTTCTTTGTCTTGGCAACATCTCTCCTGAATACTGTTGTGAAAATTATTTTTAACTTAGCTACCACATTCCACAAATTCTTCTGTGAGGAATAATGGTTAATATGACTGTGTAGTCACAAGGGAGTTTAACTGCTAAGAGGTTATCTAAGACTTACAAGAACAATTACATTGCTTTTGTTGGCTGTGCATGGGCATGGGCTTTGCATTAACTACAGCACATAGCTCTCACAAACTGTTTTTATACTGCTAAGGTAGTCAGGACTTGAGTATATTAAATAATATGAAGCAGATCTAAGAGTGAGTATGAATGCCTGAAACTATCCCTGTGGAGAGGCTGCTTGTTCTGAGGGTAAGCTGACTTGAGTGACATGGAGGACACTGAGATGTCTGGCTTGAGAGCTGAACAGGTATAACATACATAAGAGGGGAGGCTTAATTTCTTTTGTGCAGTTCTGGGTTTACATAGACACTCTTTCATTATCTGATTCCATGTTGCAAAGAGCCTTATGTCAGAAGTACTTGATCTTGGGGAAAATATATTTCCACTGCAAGAGTTGCTGTTAAAGGGGAAATACTTTCTTTTTTCCTTGAAAGACATGGAAGAGAAAAGGGATACAATTGGAGATCAAGGATATAGTCTCTACTGTCAGGAAGCAGAGCTCCTAGTCCCCTTAGTCCTTCAGGACATACCACATGTCCAGAGTCTTCAAAAGCTTCTTTGTAGTGGTTTCCTCACAGGCTGTGGAGAGAAAGAAAGATGCTACAGAACTCATTCCTTTCCAAGCCTGGCCCCATATCTGGTTCTGGGATCACCATCCATAGATCCTGCAGCAATATATTTACCTTTTGTGGAGTGTTTTGAAGACAGGTGCTAAGTAAGCTCTGTTTTCTGACTGTTGCATGGTCTTAACTCAGTGGGACCCTGAGGGTTCAGCATGTCTGTAAATCAGGCCATTCTGTTTTTAAACTGCAGTTCTGTCAGAAAGCTCTTTGCACACTCATAATTCAAAAACTTCTTTCCCAAACCAAAATTATGCTGGGGAACTGGATGAGTCATGGGACTGGGAATTGAATATGAAGCCTTTCATCTCTAGATCACAAGTTCAAATATGCCCTGGGTCACTAAAACTTTGCCATGTACTGGGTTTTCAGCACTGTAAGGTTCAATGCATACAAGAATGACAAAATTCTGTTCTTGAGGACTATGGTGAAATTGCACCAGGAGGGAAAAAAAACCCATACTAAAATGAAGTCCAGTTGTTTTCCCTGAAAAAATGCGCGTGTGTGTTATTTACCTTTTTTTTTCCCCATTTCTCTATTGTTTCTTTTTTCCAGCAAAGATAAATTAAGCTACCTTGTAAATCAAAAATATATATATATCCCTATATAAGTTATAATAAAAGATATAACATGAAGTTTCCTCAACAGTGTCACCTCACTGTTTGCAGACAGTGGGGTGACAAAGCATCAGGGAAAGTCTGACCAAAAGAGACCTGACAAATCACAGCAGTTAAATTCAGTTAAGGCTGTGTTATTGTTTTCTTATGCATGGGATTTTTTGTTTGGTTATTTGGGATTTTTTTACTCTTGGAAGAAATAAAAATGAAACAGGAAAGTTTATTAGGAGAGCTATTTCTTGCAGTTGTCCATAATTTTAGATTTTTTTAAAATTTATTTACACATTATCAATCATTGCAGACTATTTTTTGAAGGTAAATCATTATAGATGTATTTCTTTCAGCTCCCCTTTTCTAAACCACTGAAAAAGGGAATGAAGATCTAAGATGGAGAACAAGAAGTCAGGACACACAATTTATGATCTCATTCAACTTCAAGACGTTATCAGTCTGGAGGAGAAATTTAATCTTGAACATAAATTGCATTTCCTAAAAAAACATAATCTTGCCTTAAGACACCAAGCACACTGATTACAGAGAATGTCTGTGTTTACACATTTGTACAGACCATGCTGACTGTATTAGTGTCCTAGGAAACAAACTATGTGCAGCATTCAGACCTGCTCCAAGCACTAAGCAGAAAAAGAAATTTTGAAATCAGACCTTCTGATCTCCAAATCCTTTCAAATTCCTGAAGCACATTAGCTTTACTACTGGATGATGTGTGCGGCAGTATTTCCCCTAATGAAATCTGACTAAAAGTTTAAATGAGTTTAATGCATGAAATATATAAATAAAATGTGGCCTTGATTAAATTTAGACTTGGTACATACCTTAAATGGGTAGCACAAGAGCAGCTTCAGTATCAAATGTCCAGGCTATTTTTGGCTACACTTTGTTAAAAAAGGAATGAATTTTAACATTCTACATACCTTACAAAAAAAAAAAAAGAAGGCACTACAAGGAAGGTGCATATAAACAATAAGCTACTATTCAGTTTAAAAAAATATGTATGTTTTTTTCTCTCTTGTTTTAAATGGGATTGGTATGTCAAAATGGGTGATGTAATGTTTCTCCGCCCACTCCAAAATAAAGTCTGTCTAGGGCTGTCTATGACATCCAGATGACAAACATCATCCAAGCATCCCTAGAAGTAGTATCATTATAAGCTTTGTCATATTACTTTACTAATGTGTCTGAACCCTGACCTGCAGGAGACCATGGGAAGAAGGTATTTCACGTTCTGTATCCACTAATATTTGTCTTCTTTCCAACATCAAAATCAGGTTATCCATGCTGTCTTCTGTCACGGCCTCTGAGAAGCCGACAGTAAATTCAAGCAATTTTACAATGGTTCCAAAGAAGCTGCTGCTTCACTGTTATTCCTGAAGCCTCAGTGGTACCACCACTGTTGATTTATACCCATCTAAGATACCGCAGCCAAAATTCCTCCAACAGACTACTTTGTGCCTTTAGAAAGTCTGTACTGCCAATTTAAATCCAAATTTAAATCAATTCCCATCTCATTTATTAACTTTATATTTGGGTTATAATCCGCAACAAATTTCCATGAAGGAAAATGAGGCAAGGTGAGCAGGATTTTCTGGGAAGGGAAGAAAGGTATCCAACACTAATGTATATTTTCTGCTAGTCATGCAGATGTTTGGCAATCACAATCATGTATTTGGGAGTAATTTACTACTCTTGTGAAAGCCTTCTACCAGGACTTGTTTCTCTCAGCAAGTTCCCTTCTGGTCTACATCAATTATAAGCTCTGTGTGGACACAGAGCCCAATTATTTCTCACTCAAGTTCTCTGTTTGTCCTGTAGACAGACTGATTTCCAGTAAGAGACCCACTACTGAAGTCAGTAGAATTGAACCTGTGAACAGCACTTGCTATGCACAGGGAAGTACGGAAAGACTTACAAAGTAAATGTCACCTGCTGAAAGCAGCATTGGCAATTTTTACCTAACGAGTCCTCGATGGTATTCTGTGTCCTGCTTAGGATCTTTGCTATAGAGCCTACACCCTACAGACAGGGGAAATGCAGAGTAATCCCCTAATGATGTCAGATTTGACCAACAAGAATGGTTGAGCTCATGTGCAGATAGGCCTAGATGGCAGAGGTTGCTCCCCAGCACATGTCCTAAAGGCAGCAGATAAAAGGGGTGTTCCTGTACTCTACAGCAGTGTCAAGCCAAAACTGCTCAGACAATCCCTTGAGGAAGAAGAATCTTCTTATGCCAGCTTCCTCATATTTATATTCAGCAATAAAGGAATAATTGTGTATTGAAGTGGATTTGGATTTCTTTTCCTTAAAATTTGAAGTACTGTCTTCCTGTGCACTGATTTCAGTAGGGCACATCAGAAGTACACAAAAAATTGTGCATACACACAAGGCTATCCTTCTAAACTTCGCTTCTTTTCATTAAGAAACAGTTCTTAAAATGAGAAGTATTCCTAACTAACACCTTTACAAACATTCTTCAGGTTATAACTTCATAGTAAAACTCTACCTTTAAAAAAATGTGTGTTCCCTAAACAGCTTGGTCTTTTTTGCTTTTTTTTTCTTTTTTTTTTTTTTTTTTTTTTAAGCTCACTTTGGATTCTGCCACTTCTGAAACGATGAACACTGTAAAATTGGATTTGAAACCACAGCATTAAATGCTTAAAATCTGATCCTTCTGTTGGGACCTGGGATAAATTAAGCTGATGTACATTATTTTTAAAGAAAGGAAAAAGTATGGGAAGTGGGTTTTGAAGCCTGAAGGCAGAGAACAAAACAAGTTATGCAGGTGATATAAACCATCTTATTTTTAAATCGTTTTCTTCTTCCATATGGTTATTCAGACTGGAAATAATTGTCTAGAAAATACATTTAAATGTAATACCTTAAATGCCTTATATATATGTTTTATGAAATGACAGTAACTTAGATATTGACTAAAATGCACCTTTTTTTCTTTCTGCATTTGTCTGATTTCTAGCACATAGTGACCTTTGAAGTATGCATATCTTATGGAGATTAAGCAGGTGTAAGATTGGTAAATGACATTAGGTGATATATTTTAAAGTAATTCTCATGCAACTAAATTAAACACAGGATAAAATTAGCTGTGATTTTAATCTGAATTTTAAAATTTTAAACTAAAATGTAATAAAAATGGCATATGACAGTAGCTGTGATAAATTTAATGATGAAATATTTGAAGGTAAATTTTTGATTATCAGCAACTGTCTCTGGGAAAAAAATATCAAATTATTTTCAGAAATCAGTATTTAGAACTATCGAAATAGTGAAGAATGAAACAGAACCAGGATGTCTGGGGGTCTTCATCCCTTATTCTGAATTAACCATCTAGTCTACCAAAATTAAGATAATTCAACAAAGAAAAACCACTTTCTTTACAGATTCTACTTAGATATTCAGGATGACTGTAGAATGTTTAGTAAATTCACCATCACTGTAGGAGTACAATTTTTCCTTTTTAGAACAGAACACAGAAAAATAGATTGTTCAAGTACCATCTGTTGCCTTGCAAAAGGGCTGTAAAAATGCACATTCCTCTGTCTAGATCCTCTTGCAACTATGAATGGCTTAATAATTCTTGTCTATGCCCAGAAAGGCAGTTCCAAATGCCTTTAATGTGCAGGATGCACTATGGCAAATCCATGAGTACAGAAGATGCACATCTCAATCATTCCACTGTGCTCTTTATGGTGACATTTTGTTCACATTTTGAAGACTGGTGCATGCTCTAGCCAATGGAAATTGTTCATAACCAGAAAGTCTTAAGAGGAGCAAGATGCAGAACACTCAATGAGGCTACTACTGTTCAGACATATGTTAGCAACTGAGAAAATCAACAGCTTTTAGGTATATAAAAAGCCAGAAATAGGTAGGAGAACATGGAAGACTATAGGCTGCAAATCTTTCTAACCCTGTGGGACAACAGGTGTGACCGATCAGAATTCATATTGAATGTCTAAGGATTATGAAGTGGGACATAATGCATCAGTTTTTTTAAACTATGACAGAGTCACAGATGCTGTTCTAGTTCTCACTGGTCCATGTAAAACGGTTTGTGCCTTGAGTCTGGTCGCAATTCCACAGTCAACAGTGTTCACAGTTTTAGCAGCGTTTTTCTGCCCAGGACTTAACAGAACTGAATGAGATGAAGACAACCTTAGTAGGAAGAGGGAGGAGGGAGAGGATGAGTGAATGGCCATGGTCAGTTTTTTTTTCTTTTTTTTGACAGGGTGGAACAGTCACCTCCTGGCTGGAGTTGTTGGTCTGACCTCAATTTCTTTTAAAAAATTCTGTTTCAGTACTATGATCTTCAGTGTAAATTCATACCTATGCATTAAATTTTATCTCTTCCATAACATGTTTTTTTAAAATCCAAACTTAATTTATACAACAGAGGTCAGATAATAAATTTAGCAAAAAGCATTTTCGTTTTTTTCTTTTAAAAACAAGGTTAAAAAAATCATTCCCCAAATAATTACCACTTCGCTTGTTTTATATTGCTGTATCTAAACACCAGAATATAACTGAATTGTGTGTGGTTTTTAACATTTTGTCCACGCTCCCAATAATCACTGAAGTCTTTTTTGCCTGTGGCTATTTCTGGTAGTTCTATAATCTATGGGAAGCCAAACAGCTGTGAAAGGCCTTTTGAAATGTTTCGAACTTTCTATCATTAAGCAGTGCTGTGTATTTTCCTTTCTTATAGAAGAAAATTATCATTCCCTCCAGCTTCCCCTTTGTTTTCAAAAACCCCTTGGAGTAACAGCAATTTAAAAGACAATTAATACAATCTAAGAGCATTAATAAATCAAAACAAAAAAGCCCACAGTGTCTGTGCTGGAAAAAAAATGTAGGAGATTTGCAATTTCCTACTTTGGAAATCTTATTTTTGAAGGTCAAAACTACAAAGCAATAGAATAATTTTATTGCTGTCAGCTTTGTACATGCCCAACAGCAAAATCTTACCTCATGGGCAACTGCTACTGTATCCTAGAGTTTCATGGGCCTACATAGAAAAATTAGGCTTTGATTAAAAAAAAAAAAAAGATTTCTAAGTCTATTTTTGAAGTAATTGTATCCAAATCAACGACCCAAGATGTATATGCAACCTGTGGTGTCTCACTCTGCCTTGCTTCACCATTTTTCCATAATAGATTTGTTGCAGTTTCCTAGGATTTTTCCTTGCCTCTTTTTAGATCTCTGCAGCTCAAATTCAAGTTAATGGCTGTTCACTACATCCATGGAAAAATGGATAGTGAAAAGCAGCATAAGCCTCTTCTTAGATAGTTTTTATGTTCCAGAGGAAACCCCACAGAATGACTTCTCATGCTGCCATTTGTCACATCCCATTACCTTAGCTATACTGTGGTAACTTACAGCAAGGATGTGGCTAACACTAACCACATGTAATGCTACACAGCACCATCTTGTCTGCTAAGGAAATTTAACAAGGCATGGTTTCCAGAGATCAAGACCCATTTTGTAATTGCAGATTTTAGTGACTAGAGGACAGAAGTGGGGAGCCTTTAACCCATTAACAATCATCTTGTGTGTTTCAAAGGGTTCACTGCTACTAAGTCTCATGTCCATATATGCCATCTGTTTGATATGGCAAATTAACAGTTAAAAGTGTTAGGAAACCTAAAGCCTGATCTTGCTCTTCTGCTCATTGAAGTCAGTGGGCAAACCTGTGCAACTTCACTGAAAGAACAAGATCTCATCAGCCTAAAATCTAGCCAATCTGTAAACCTGAAGTAGCCATTTTTGCTTCAGGTCTTGGAATCCTGGAGCTGGTATGATACAAACAATGTATGATTCCAAAGTGAGAAGGATCCTCAGATTAATTAAAATTTACATTAGCATTAAGGATCATCTGGTCCTTATGTTAGCTGTTGTTCCATGAATACGTAGCAAAGATGTGATATTAAGCATCCTAATAAACTAAAGTACACCCAACCTCTGTCTTCTAAGGTTGTTATTTAATATGAAATTAAATATGTTATTTAATATGATAGAACCTAAATAAAATCAGGGGGATTGTAAATTTTTTTAGTACTGTAAAATTTGCTGTACTTTCTGACAGTGGTAAACTATTGTTACTGAGAGAGGATTAAAAAGACAGCTCCCAGAGCATGGAAAGACATACATTGAAGCTCATTGGCAGCTTGAGAAGGAAATAACATGAAAACAGTTACTACTAACTGCTATTCACAATTTCCTGTTGTACATATAATTTTTCTTGAATATAAAAGTGGGCTAGTTTTATTATAAACCTTACATTTTTTGCAAAGCATGAAGTAATGAGTTTCACTGCAAACCAGTTCTGTTTTACACATACAAGGTATGGAGTGTCTCTCACCAGTAATTGGTCCTGGTTTCAGGCTTTATAGTCACTCAGATTCCTAGACTTGTGTATTATTTGTCTTACCAAAAGTATCACAAGGTAAACAACAATACTGCAGATGTGACTTTAAACTTATATAGAGATGCTTCTACTTAACAGAGTTCTTACAGACTTTCTGTGCTGTTCCTTTTATAATTTCATTTGGTATTACAGGAAATCTCAAAGAATTAGAGCTTAGCAAATGAAATTTTGAAACTGAATCCACAAATCAGGGATCTGACTTTTCAGAAAATAAAAAAATTCAGTTACCATGTTCTTATGTCACCACCATTGCTCATCGCAGCCAGAAGAGCACTTCCAGAACACGAGTAAAATTTTACTCATATACTCTGATGGAGATTTTACTGTCTTTTCGGACTTGTAAGAGAACATTTTTTAATTTTTCCTTTCTTCTTCCTCAATTAATCCACTTAAACATTAATAATGTGGACATAATTCTCACTTTTGAAAATTTCTCCCCCACTCTACCTTAAGAATTCAGAAAGATATCAACACTTCTGAGTACCTCTTATCCCTCAGCTAATCAGTTTGCTGTTTATTTCAATAACTTGTACAAAGAAAAACTAAAATAGATCAAAGCTGTACTATGTGAAGGGATATGTTGGTAGGTGAGTTAATGGTATGACTGACTTAATGTGCCCAAAATTTCCTTCCTACATATTTAGAAAATTATTTCTTCCCCTTTTGGACATCAGCTTCTCTTTTGAAGTCATGCTTTATTTGCTTTTTCTTCCCAAGCTCCTATAATTTAATAGACGACAGCAGAGAATACTTTAATCTTTGGATTATGTTCCATAATTTATGTTGCATGAGGACCATATTAACTTATGTTGTCATCACTATTTGGTACCCTGGGTCTGGTTCTTCCTGATGCAGATTAAAGTTTAGTTTTGAAGTATTTTGGAGCACTCTTCACAGACCTCTGGAAGTTTTTCTGGTTTTTATCCTAACTTTGCAAGAATTCTTAGTTCTTTTGCCCAGAGAAGTATCTGCTGTGATGCCATTTTGTTATTGCACCAGTTATGTATGGGAGAGAATTCATTTTCTTCCTAGTAGCATGGATAGTGCTATGTTCTGGATTTTTTGCAACCTTTATTGCTTTAGTGAAATAGCATTTTTCAAAAGAGAAAACTTGCAAAGTGAAGAAACACGAGTTAGGTGAGGGTCCAGTCTCTCTCATGAAAGATTCATGTTGTTCATGTATCAGGTATTATTCAAGTACTTTGAACTGGGTCCTCTAAGATGTTCGTTCACTGTGAGGATTCGACATGCTTTAATAAAAACAACCTATTGTTCCTACATCACAACAAGAGAGGGAACATCTCACCACAACTTTGGAACACATGAAATTCCAGATGACTGTCAGTCGATGGCTTAACTTGCAAGAAAAATGTAACTATAAATTCCATAAGATCTTTGGAAAACTAATCCTAACTCCAGCCTGTCTGCCTGCAATCGGTCAGCAGTAGTCCTCTCTGTTTATTTCTTTCATCAGCATGTTAACCTTTGCAGTATTTACCATACAAAGGGATTGCTTTTCAAATCATGTCACTCTGCATTACATTCTAGGGTCATACTTTAATTGTATTCAGATTCAGATTTCAGGAGAAGATAATGCAAATTAATGGCAATTGTAGAATTTTTTTTAAGATCACCAGACTGTTGATTTGATAAGAAAGCACTTCACCTTTCTATAACTTCTAGATTTTTTATTATGGTTGGGTAAATATAATTTGAGGTATTGGATTGTTAATAATGTGTATATCCAACTTAGATTGCATGGAAGTAAATTTTCAGTAGTTCATAATAGAAGATACTATATCTGTCAGATTCCATCTCTGTAATAATTAAGGCTTTACACTGTATTTTTAGTGCAAGATAATTGATGGAAATTGAGGAACAAACAAAACAACAGAGAGTAGTCTGATAACATCAGTAAATTTCAGTAGTCTCAAATCTTATTCCTCTGTAAGCTTTAGTGGTCTGTTGAAAAAGAGCTTCATGTATGAGTGAGTTTGGAGGTTAATTGCTTATTCTGACAGAAGTGCAAGTTTAGTACTATCTTGGACATACACAATACTAAATATTATATTTCAATAATGACATCATAAATAGGAAATAATGAAAAATATGTCACAAGCTGTTGCCTAAATAAAAAGAGCTTGGAAAGATGTTTTTGAGATGGAAGTAGTCTGGGTCTTCATGTTTCTTACTATCTGCTGAGGCTGGATATCCGGAGTAGCTAATCTAAGGTCAGATTTCTTTGGGTTACTTGTTTAGCTTTCATCTAAAGTAAGGTGAACTAATTTCATTAGTAAAATGAACTAATTTATAAACCCTCCTAGTTTTATACTGTCAAAACTGAGAATTCCCAATGCATGCTGGAATTTCAGTCAGTACAACTATTTGAGTTTTTGAGAGAAATCTTTCAAATTATTCTATGCTACCAAAAACATCTTTCCACACAGTATTACCTTCATTCTACACAGCACAAAATTGTTTTCATATCCGAATTATATCTGTCAAGGTGGCCAACCTAAGCTTGGAAAAAAGGAAAAAATATCATTGTATGTTTTTATTTGTGTGTTTCTGTGGCATAAATCATAATAACAGTAGAAAGCTCTTCTTGCATGTAAAACTGGACATGTTTACTTGGTAAAGGCAAAAAGGGAGTTAAGCCCTTCTTAAATGCTGTTAATTAGAAACAGGAACATTACCAGAAAGGACAAATTAAGAATTCAAATGAGTGAAAAATCCCAAACAATCCTATGCAGTTTTTGTTTATCCAACATTACTGTAAATAGGAATCTGACACCATCAGTGTTACATTTCACCAGTTATCTGATAAACCAAAACAAGAGACACATTGACACACTGGGTAGTCCTGTCAGTCACCACTAACTAGTACACAAATAGCTCCGTGGGATATCCAGACTATTCAGATATATGGTTTAATCTGGTGGGAAGAAAGCATTTTTTTAATTAATCTTTTAAATAAGTGTGTTTAAAGAAACATTTAGTCCATTAAGCTGGCCTCAAATTTAAGTCTGAATAGATCACTGAAATTTTTTCTAACCAAGTTTTAATAAGATACAGACATCCACACAACTTTTGTTTTGGTTTAACTTTCAGAAGTGGCTTTCCAGGAAAAAAGAAGACTGCAGGAAAAAATCCAGATGGAAAGGGAAACCCTTCTACCTATGCTTCTTGGGAGAAAAAAAAAAAAAAGAAAAGAATGAAAGAAAAAGGTGAGCTATTTAGTCATGTGAATGGATCTCCCATCCTGTTACTAAATGGAATTGTAGGGAAAAGGTGTGACGTAACATGAGAGTGTGTCCATAGGGTAAGGAAAATAATTAAATTTATTGCATTCTTTTCAAAGCAAACCTTCAACTTTCATGATTCCCTTTTGAATCTGTATTGTAACCTGTCTTGGTCTATTGGATGTTCTTACATCTATTTTCCTTCATCCACTAAACAATTTTTGTTTTTTTGCTGTTTAATCTTAAGAACTGTATGAATTATTTAGGGTTTGCCCCTCAGTGTTTCTGGATAGTAACTAAGGTCTTTTGAAAGGATTTCTGGATGTGGAGTGTGTTTTTTCAAGGAAAGCTTGGAACTCTCAGTAAGGAACTATTGTTTAATCTAAATTAAAAAACAAAATAAGCCTTAATAATAACTGAATGGTATCCAAAAATCAGGATGTTTCAGACACTATAAGTAAAATCTAGGGAAGAAAATGAGTAGATTAATTTCAAAACTAGACTCTTAATTTATATTTTTCATATTTAGTCACCAAATTGAAAATACATTACTTTCCATTGAGATTATAATTTTTTTTTTTTCTTTTTTTTTTTAATATCTTAACACAGCCTTCTGTTCAAAAAAATTTCCCATTGATATAATTCAAGTCATAGAAAGATGAACACAGACTGCCTTAATGATGGATTTTTTTTGCTTTTTTACATATATATGTTGTCATCTAACCTTTCAGAGAGCAGGTCCACATGACACAAAGCACCAGTAAATGCTTGATATTATCACACTTACCATTTTTAATGTCCATGCCTCTGTACTTCAGCAGTGGGGGGTTCTATCTGTGACAAACTAAATGAAGGAAAGCAATGACCTGAAGTAAAAATCTTAATAAATAGGGCAGAAGGACATGAACACCTCTGTTTTGTTTATTTAGTCCATAAAATCTTATTTAATACAGAAATTGTGTAAAATTTTCTGTAAAAACTTCAAACTAGCTTTTCTATGAGCTCTGAAGACACAGCATTTCGCATTAATTAAGAATTTTTACTAGAGCAACCTTCCTTATCCTGTCTCTGAGTGTAATAAAGCTTATCAGTGGTTTTGTGATACAAGCCATCATTCATTAAGTATGTATGTTTTATTAAATTTTATTTTCAGTGAAACTAAAAAAATGTTAAAATATTATTCTGTGGTTTTCCATATCTTCCTAGTAAAATTTTAGACATAATATTGTAATTTTAGTGATTTGTATGTCCTGAATATTAAAATACATTTATACAATACTTAATTTATTCATTTACACTACCAAAAATACAAAATTTAGCACTTTCTAATTACCAAAAGCTTACTCATTTTCTTTGTAATACAGGATATTGAGTTTACCAAGGATAATAAAATCTTCTTTAAATTGTGTTTCCACAGGTTTATTTCCCCAGGTAAAACTAAATAGTTTTTATTTTTATTTTATTTTTCAAATGAACCAATACTGTGACCTTTACTGAGAAATGGTTAAACAGAAGCAATTAAAATCTCTATCTTTTCTCTTAACAGCATTTACTTTCTCATTAGACCAAAAAACAATCAATAATAGAATTCTATAAATTAGATTACAGTACTTCAGATCCTGTCATCCATTGTTGCATTCTCCTCCATAATGCTGTTAAGTAGGCATAATTATACTAAAAGTCTTGCAAATTCCACAATGCATTAGCCATAGCATATGGTTTTGAGTTTGGGTAGACTATTCCCTCATTTCAAACTGAAGTGCTATATGGTATGCATTTAGAGCAAAGATTACTGCCTAGAGTGCAAAACATATTTATCATTTATAGCTAGAAATTGCATAAAGACCCTTTCCGTAATATATTTTTTATTATTCTGTAAGAGTGAGTAGTAATTTCACAGTCTAATAAAACAGCAGTGGTATTCCTCACATATGTATGGCCCAACAATGCTGAACATGTTCATTTCCTGGCATCAGCTGAAATGAATTTGAATCTCTCATTGACAAGCACACTACCACAAACAAAATCCATAATGTTAAAAATTGGGTTTCTAACAAATAAATAGGATTTCTTGCCCAGTCATGATTAATATTCCCAGATTTTTTTTTTTCTTCTGAATGAGTTTAATAACTAACCAAGTTCCGCCCTGGAACTTATTGATTATGTAGGTTTTTCATAACTAAATTATAAAAAACCAACAAATATTGTTTTTAATCAAAGCCACATTTTATCTACTTTTCTATTCTTTAAATTTCAGTAACACATACATTGGAAAGGAATGTGGATGTTTATTGAAACAAGAAGTTTTTTTGCTTTAGTGTTTTCTCTTTGAGTCATCTTCGTTATTTTTGTATTACAAGCTAAAGTAGGTCATGGGACAATGTTGTTTCCCCTGAGTGAACAAGACAACAGAAAGAGGCAAATCAGTGATTCTGCACTGTGATCTGACTATGGATGATCACTAAGGTCACTGTCAGTGCTAGCCTATAAGTCTGTAGAATACGGCATTTATATTGTTTTCAGTCGGTTCAGTTAAATGTCATACAAGCTGATATGTGAGAAAGTGTGAAGGTCAGCAGTGTTTTGGAAGTCAATGAACTAGATAATATCTGGGGAGAAACAAAAATCCTAGTTAAAATTTTACTAGGAAAGGCCTGGAGCCTTGTATCACAACTAGAGGCAGTAAATCCTTCAATCGATTTGTGCCGCTTTGGAGCTACAGTAAAAGTTGCGCTGGACCTAGGCAGCAACCTGAGGCTGGCTGTGCCATATCAATGTTGGCTTCTCCTCGGTACCAGTGCTCTATAGACTGCACAGAAACCGTGTGCAAACAGTTGTGTGTCTTTACAACTCTGTTACATCACAGCTTATCTTCCCAGCCCAGTTCTTTTAAAACTAACTAGTCAGCTGCTGGGTAGATGTATCCTAATTTTGCTGGAGGCGGTGAGGAAGGAAAGATCAGAAAAGTGTGTTGTGAAGTCTTGCATCATATTTGAAGGGAAAGAGTGCTGACATTTTGACAAAAATATCTTTTGTCCAGAGTCCTTAGAAGCTGGAGAGCAGTCAGCAGAAATAAATGGACCCAACTGCTTTATCACCCTCTGAAGACTTAGATGACCTCACTGAAGTTAATTCTTTGGAATGGTAAAAAATCATGGAGAAAAAGCCTTGAAAAAGCATTTTTATTTCGTATTTTCCAGTATAACACCATCATTTGGGCAGAGATGTTAATACCACCATGAAAAGAGTTGCTGACATATCTGCTCTCTCCTCAAAAAGTAATATTAAGCTGTTTCTCTAGGAACTCGATTCATCTGATTGAGATCTATCTCAATATGCAAATCAGTGAAGAGAGGCTGGAACAGCTAGGCCAAATCCATTCCATCATAATGTACAGCCATAGTCTCAAATAGGTCAGGCAACCCCTGCCTTACAAATTCTGGTTTTAGTCTGTTAATTAGTGTGGTGCTTAATATTATGAATTCAGGTATAGAAGTCAGCTAAGTGTCTACAGCCACCAGCACACTCTCTTTTAGGAGGCCACAGTACTTTTGGGTGATTTGTATGTACATAAAGGAAATAATTTTTTTTCTTTTTCTTCTTTAGTCTGTGCCCAAGAAAGGAACAAGAGAGACACCAAGGGTGATACCTCCTCTCAAAGCTGAAAATATAATGGAAAATCCATTCTTTTTTTCTGATTAAGTTTTCTAGGAAAATCATGTTTCTATATCTATTGTCAACATTCTCAATCTCTACCACTTTTGCTAGTAATTCTCTTTAAATACTCATAGGAGAACGTCTGTTATTCTAGGAAATTGGGTTTGAGCTGAAATAGGTAGTCTGTCATGCTCCTCCATAAATTTCAAAGGAATTTTAGTGCATCAGCGATGCAGCAGTGAATATTTTGTCTGCTGTTAATTACCCACATTTTTATAACTACCACAACTTATTTGACAGATCATCTGCCTCACTGAGGGCTTAAAGGAAATGTATTCTTTAATAAGTTTGCTGCATTCATTTCTGCTGTGTAAAATTTCCCTGTTACAAAAGAGAAAGAAAAATATGAACTGAGAATTGAGAGGTGTCATTTTTAAAGTCACATATTGTCTAACTCTGGAACCTACACGTGCTGGTATGAGTATCTGTCTAACCTTAAAATGTACTTACTGGTACACAAATATTTTAAAATCCTAAGGTAATGGGTTTTAAGACAATGGGTTTGAAATATTGTACAGACTTAATTCAAAGTGCTTGGTATTTATAAACTAGCTTTGCCTTAGCCCTACAAAAAATTCTTAATTCAATTAACTTGATCAACCAAACTCAAGCTATGAAGTTCTTTTGGAGAGATGTGCTGCGTAATTACATTCTGATTTACTATATTAAGTTGATGTCACATACCATAAGAACCATCTCAAGCTATTTTTTAATTACACGGAAAAATATGCAGACATGAAATTGGTTGTGTAGATCAGATCTGTTTAATTTAACTTCATGGCTTTGTCACATCATTTTCCTTCTTTGAAGCATGCTGAGTGTGTGTAGTGTTCCTTCTATAACAGGGGTGATTCGTAATAATAGAGTGAGGGAGATGGTTTTTGGACTGTTTCTTCCCTCAGCTCTGTCTGTCTTCACATCATCACATTTCCAGGAAGAAGAATTGGCTGAAAAATGACTCTGAGTAAGCCCCGCTTAGTGCTTTTTCAGTGTAAAACTTAAAAGTGACATTATGGTATCAGGCAGCTGCCTTTTTCTTTTTTTTTTTCTGCCTTTTTTTTTTCCTCCCCGCCAGATGCAAGGGCAATGATATGAAACTGAAAGAAACCACAGCTCAATCGTCTGCCTTCCACTTAATTTTTCATACAAATTTAAGGTCAGGTTGTGGCCTGGTAACCAGTGAGGTGTATGTAACATTAGAACAGTAATACTCTGAAACTGATTATGATGAGAAACCAGGAAGAATGGACAGGAGCCTGCTCTTGGTTAAACTAAAACTAGATCAGCTCTATTACTGTATGAAGTAATGGACCTCTTCAGATTTATACGATTGATAAGAAAGTGCAGAATCCATCAGTGGGTGACATCGAGACTGTTATGTTACACTTTCAAGAAAATGGTCTTACATGTTCATGTATATGTGTTTCATATATTTTGCATATTATATAAGTTGTGTGTATAAAAGTCATATCTTCATGTATCAGAGCATCCCCGTATGACATAAGCTGCTGCATAATTCTGACTAGATAATAAAATTATTGCTTATAGTAAAAAACTTGTTATTTACACAAACAAAAGTGTCTGTAGAGCAACACTTAAAGGGCTGCCATGGTTTTTTACCTTTATTTGGTAAATAAAACACCTTCTTGTGCTTGTTCCTTGTAAAAATATTTACATCTCTCCTATTTAAGAAAATACATGTATGTCAGAGCAAAATATTCATGTGAGGGTTTTTTTCAGCCTTTTCTGTTTATTGCAGTGCAATAAAGCAATTCTGAGCTTAAGTTGTAGGAATGTTCACAGGCTGGTGAGGACCCCTCAGTAGTAATGTTCATGGTGCACATTCCAGTGTGAAATAAAACTCAGTGAAATTTGCTTTTTTTTTTCTTTCTTTTTTTAAATGTTTATCTTTTATCCTTGTATCAGACAGGTCAAAATTTCTGCAAATGTGAGAACCATAATCCCATTTTCCAAAAGTCCAGCAGGTAAAATGACCCCTCCAAACAGCAGTCAATTCTTTTTTATTCTACTGCACAGAAACAAAAAGGCTCCTATTATTCTGCACAGTTTGGATTCATTTTCAAGACTAAACTGTGAAAAAAATTCTTGTGTTTCAGTGTTAATTTGAACTATTTAATAATGATTACTGTCTGATTCTTGAGCAACCAATGGTGGGGGATATGATTTTTAAATCGTTAAGTGGGTAAAAAGTGGAAAAAGTAGATCATATTACAGGAGACATTTTAGATTTCTGTTAAATCAGAAGTTCAGAAAAATCTTCTTGTTAAGGCAGAGAACATCTAAATGGAAGAATCTCCAATGTAATATTTACTGATTTTTCCACCCCTTCATTAACCATATCATGAAAAAGATTTATTTTATATTGCTGCCTGTTTACAATATCATTTAAGGGAAATGAAACCCTAAAAGGTCAGAGCAGACCTCAAAAAAGGGACCTTGATAATATGCAAGACAAATTTATAACTCTGTAATAGATTCTCATATTTATTCTAGCCAGTTGCCACAAGGTTCATTCAACAGACAAAATTTTACAACAAAGTTAAAGACAGTGAAAAACATAACCAGCTGACAAAGTGCCATGATCTTCTAGCAAATTCTCTGAATGAGTGCTCTGAAGGCAGAACACTGCCCGTGTTAGATAACATTCATTCCTCTGTCAATGATCGAAGCAATAGTGGTTTTATTGCAACCATATTCCCAGATTGACTTAGCAAAACGTCAACATTGCTGAAATGATTTTGAATTTTACCATTAATTTCTGTGAGGTTTTCAGTTCCCCCTTTAGGCTTTTTGTACAGTGGGAATGTTGGTGACATTCATGAAAGGTGAAGATATCAGTAGAAAAAAAATAACCCTTACATTGCAGAAATTCAATAAAATAATGCATCACAGATGAACAGAATAGCTTAAAAAGAGTGAATAATTTCCTGTTTAGATATTAAAGGAAGATTTAGCATTTCCAGCACTTTAAGCAATACTGCATATAAACTTTTTAAAGGTATAGCACATTCAACTTGTGAAAGTAGTGTATTTTATACGAAAATAAATAGTACTGACATGTAATTGCTCACTAATATTTTCAAATCAATTCTTGCTGTTGCACACTTTGTTTCACTTCTGCATGATTACTTTCTTCACCATCACTGAATGTCCAGGAATGTAACCAAAAAAATCCATCTGTTACTTGTAATTTTCTCAGTCAAACGCTGAACTCTTTCCTTAACATTTTCAACAATTCTAGCATGTGGTACTTGAGGTAATCCTGAACCCAGTATGTTTTCCTGATGGCTGGATTTGCCTGTCACTAGTGTTTGCTTACCAGCAGTATCATATGAATGAGGTGAATTTTCATTGGAAGAAGCATATTGAAAACGTGTGTGTATTCTGCTTTGTTACATCTGTGTAAAGTTCCCCCCTTCCCAATGCAATAGTTTTTACTTTCTTTTAATCTTGCAAAGAAATGTAAAAGTGGAATAGCTGACCCCACGTTCAAAGTCATTGTCAGAGACAATGAAGTCATAGGCTTCTGTTTTTAATAATGTCTTGCAAAACACAAAGCATCATTAATCATATTCAGAGGATAAAAGACACACAGATTTCCTAGTCTCAAACTTTTCTGAAGCATTCAAGATTTCAGTGTTGTAGATTCACATAGATAACATCCCTCTGCACAGAAATGGAAATCAGAAAAGGAAATGTGAAACAAAACCATTTTTATTCCAGTATTTTAAAATCGAGGCTGTTTTTATACACAACAAAATAGACTAAAATGGCTATTCTGTAATAGCAGTTCAACAACAGATGACATCGGTAAATTTATTTTCTTATCCCCCTTTTTGGGATGGATTCAGTTAAACTGCACCTAGGAACATAAATAAGATGTCCATACAAGAAATAAGACAGATAACAATCATGCTATTGCAATATTAACTTTCTTACTTCCATTCCAAATTCATTCACTGCCTGTCCTGTGTTTTACTGCTTTTAGATGAATAGCAGAAAAAAAATTGGCCTACAAATTCCTCTGAATTTTACTGTCTTATCCAACTGTCCAGATTTTCATATCAAGCCAAATTCTGCCAAATTGGATTACCTTAAACTTTGAATCAATTTTGTCTGGAAACACAGTCTTGGTTCAGCTGCACGTTAAGACCTCAGGAAAATAATTTTGCTCTAAAAGGATGGAAATGTAATAGTACAGTTGAAATTTGGCCCTCTCCAGCACAGCTCATGCCAAGCTGGAAAGAAAAAATAGCCATGATGATGTGTTTAGAGATGTTAGTTCAGCAAAATTTGAGAATAGGCTTTGCTCTGGCTTAAGTTTAAACATGTGCTTAAAATGCTGTGATGAGCAAGGACTGTATTGTCAATGTGCATGTAAACTAACAATAAGAAAGGAAGTGTGTAATGCACAAATAATATATGCTACTCATATATTTGTCTGATAAGCAAGAAAGAGAAGACTGTAAATTGCCTGTACAGATCCCGTTGTCCCCAACAAAGGGAGGAACAACTGGTCTCAGTGTAGTCTGCAGGGGGAAATTCAGCCTCTGGGAAGGCCACGTGTGGCTTAACACTGATTTCACAATAATTAAGATTTCACTTTCAGAGCGATACCACTTTGCACTAGGATATATTTATTCAATGAAAGATTTCTCCACACTTCAGACAGCGAGGGAATGCAATGCAATGCTTTGCAGAGTAGTTGGATGGAATGGAGAGGATGGTCACTGGAAGGTCACATCAGTTTTGAGAAAGTTGTAAGGAAAAGCCTCAGAAACATTTCCACAAATTAAATTTTCCTGCCCCATCAGCCAGAAGCAGAAACCTCAATGCTCTCAGCTCAGTATCTTGCAGGTCCTATAAATGCCAGAGCTCCACAAATCCATTTGCTGTTCTCCATCTAATCCACCTTTTGTGATTGTCTTTATTCATTGAAGTAGCCAGTGAACTATACGATCTATTAGTAAGTCAATCTATATATTGACATATTCTCAAGGTACTGTAAATCATTTGACATAATAGATAGATTGCCACATTTGTAAGATATACAAGGCTATGTTTGGAAGAAACAGCCAATAATATATTATAAATAAGCTAGTTATATCCCTCCTAACAAGAGGGATTAAATGAAAAAAAAAAAAAAAAAACCAGACCATTGTTCTGTATTATCTATGTAACAATATTTTTTAAACAAAAATACATACAGGTTTTGGCTCAAACTGTCCCTTCCTACTGAGTGAATAAAGATAAAACATATATTACAGGGTTACAGCCTCAAATTGACAATGATGAGATCTTCAGATGTGAGCCAGATTCAACAGCAGACCTTGGGTTTTCAGTGAAAAAGAAATCTGTTGGTGACAGCTGAGTTTCTGGGGAGCTCATATTGTTCATGGGTGTATCAAGTAACTGACAAATTGGAGTGGCTAAAACAGGGATGAGAAATACTTGAAAGCGTAAGACTGTCACTTTGTCTTAAGTGTTTCTTTCTGGAATTTCACAAGGTTCTTAAAGCATACAGTAAATTGTTTCTAAGTCGAAATATCGTTTTTCATTTGAAAGTTGAAAATTTTTGAGGGAGATGGGGGGTTGGACTTATTTTGTTTTCGTTTGATTTTTTTTAATTTTGTCAAAAAAACTCAGGAAAAATCTCTTTCCATTTTATCCAAAATAGTTTAATTGATGTTTAAATGAGTTTAAACAATAACATCTGTAACATGAGAAAAACAAAACAAAACTAATAAACATCACCACCCCCCCAAAAAAAACACAAACAAAAAACAAAACCAAAACCAAAACAAAACAAAACAAAAACTAAGAAAAAAAAAGCCCAGAACACTCTATACCACACCTGGGAGGATGTAATAATGCTTCTCTAGCCAAAGCACCGGAAATACAGAGATGACTTTGTGAATGTGGAGCAATAGGTTTGTCATTCACAATATCTTCATCTTTTTAAATGAAGGATTGTGGAAGAGTGAAGGAATAAATCACAGAATCTTATTGCTTCCCTAAGTTGAAGTACTATTTTAATTTCATCATCCATTTCCCAAATACTGAAAGTAACTGAGATTCAATTCATGGACAGTATATTCCAATGTGTCATAATCTTCTCTAGAATTGACACAAAAAGCCAACAGTCTGTTCATTAGGGACAATACCTGACTTTACTAAGAGAGAAAAAGCAAAGAGAGTGAATATCTCTGAAGTTTTAAAAAAGTTTATCTTCTTTTGAGGTTACCTGAACTTTTCTTTTTCACATACAAAAAAATCATGTTTCTAAAAAACTTGTGTGTGGGTTTACTGGATATAAATGTGGCAGAGTTTGTTTTTTAACACATGGCACAAAGGTCAACCTTAGTCCATTACCTTTTTTTATGGATGCTTGATTACTACTTGCTGATTTCTTTAACCTTGAACCACATAAATCAGTAAATCTTTTCTGGGAACTGAACCGTTTAGTAATGCAATGTTGAACATCTGTCCTTAGAAAAACTGTAAATTTATTTTATAGAGAGGTAATTCAGCATAGCTAATAAATATGATTTCATGCTTTTATTTCTCAGCTGTTTCTAGGTTCTAGAGTGTAATGAATTAGTAACTCCTGAAATCCATTGTAAGGGAATAAGCTACTAAATGCAAGAGATATTTCTGAATAAGAGACTTCTACCTCACAGAAGTATTAAGATGTATTTTTCTCATGGGGACCAACAAATCTTTGAGGCTCTGAGTTGTGTGCTCTACATCATCCTAACACTGTTTCTAGCTGGTGTAAATATAAATGCCCATAGTAACTACAGTGAACCATGTTTCCACAGCTGATATTTAGCTCTACAGCTGTGTTTTGAATATCTGTTTTCTCTATACCTTCATATCATTAATTACATACCAGATTTCCTAAAGAAACATGATAATAAATGAGAAGTGAATAGCAAGTGAAAGACCACAACTGAAAAGGTTGTCCAGACTCATAATCAGTAGAGAGAAACAACCACATCCAAAGTGTGAAATATTTCATTGTATGGGTCGTACTTGAAACAAGCTGAGAAATCCTGCTGGGAAATTCTTTTTCATTCTTCAGATGGTAAGAGTCAAGAACGACTAGTCCAGATCTACCAGAGGGCCTGTAATGTGGGCAGCTACAGTTCGATAATGTGCTTTCTCAGTCTATGTTGAGAACCCACCACATTCAACACAGTGTTGAAACATTGTTACTCCTCAGTGGAAGCAGGAAGAGGAACAAGAAGAATAATTTTTCTTTACCTCAATCCTCAGGCCTTAACATTCAGGTTTTTTATTCTGGCTGCTTCTACAAAATGCATTTATTTTAATTTTATACATAAATATCCTTTAAACATGAGAAGAGTCATTCCCAACATTATTCTTATGTTTTTTTCTGACACCATTTATAGACTACTTTTGATGTATGGTGGTTTTTCTAAGGAATCTTGAAATTTCTCCTTATATTATTGTAGGTGTCAGTGTTTTGGGCTTGGCTGGGTTAATGCACTTAGCCATGCCTCCCAG
This sequence comes from Pardalotus punctatus, assembly GCA_013400915.1. Classification (NCBI taxonomy): domain Eukaryota; kingdom Metazoa; phylum Chordata; class Aves; order Passeriformes; family Pardalotidae; genus Pardalotus; species Pardalotus punctatus. The sequence continues at coordinate 569,826 of VZTX01029156.1, read as the reverse complement.
TCTTCAGGAGCATTAACCTGAATTTGCTGTCTTTGTTTTCCCAGAGGTGAGACATCAATTAGATACATTCTAGCCAGAAGAAGAGGACGATTAGCACTTCCTTTGCAAAGTGGGAGCACCTGCTGAGTGCTCAGTGGTAAATGTGAAATGGAGGACAACGCCAAAATATTTGCTGGGTAGATACTTTGGATATCTATCCTGGGCTGTCCATTAAGCTTAACTGCGATTAGAGTGTGAGTAGCTATCACTGTCCTTAATTCGCTAAGAAAACATGAATTCTAATTAGCTTCAGGCAAAAGTAGAAGTCTCCCCAGAGGGGTTTTAGGTCCACGTGGAAGTTCCCAGTGGGATACAGCCTGAACATCCTCCAGCCTCGTAGCAGGAGATGTTAAAGCCTTGTAGCAGGCTGGAGACAGAGCTTTATTGGAAACATGTCCTTTAACCCACTGCTGTGTCTTCAGTACCACAAATAACAGCACATGGAGTCCATTTTTTTTATAAATTCTGGGTTTGGCTTGTAAAAAATCCAAGAGATATTTTATGCTAATAGTAACATTATGGGCTCTGTCTTCTAAAGCTTTACTGAGGCCTTACATGGGCAAATTTCCCAGAGTCTTGGGTAGGTGATTTGCCTTTGAATACTGGGCAAATTAATTACTCAAATGATTAATTTAAATTTTCAGATTATCCATAAAAGCATTCTCACTGCATTATTCTAAACTGTTTTAAGGGGTGGTTATGAACTACTGATGCTTTTTAAGCTCTTCACTTTTTTTTCTTCATTTGAAGTGCATAAAAGGACTATTTGGTGTTTTGTGATGTGATTGTTATGTTAATTTGATAACAGGACCTCTGTTCATTGTTGAGTCCCTACCCTTCTTTCCTATGCAAAATGCCTTGACAAACAATTATGAATTTGAGTCTAGGTTTGTTTTACCAAAGAATGCTGAAATGTGTCATTGCCTGATATTTTAGCTGTAATGATCAGTGACTTAATAGTTCTTTAAATTTAATTATTCAGCTAGTGTAGTATTTAATTGTAGTTTTGGAATTAAACTGCTTCCCCTTCTTTAGTGAGGTCCAGAACTCTTCTCTTCACTTTTAATCTTGAAGTATCAGCGCACTGACCACAGTGCTGGGGGCTCCGTGGTGGGCTCCATGTGTGTATTCAACTGCTTGGGAGCACAGACCGAGCACAAGGCACTTGCACTCCCAGGTCACTTCTGCCTTGGAAGGACGAAAAGAAAGCTTGTCAAAGAATTCGCCGTCAGCAGGACACTGGAAACAAACTAAAGAGTGAAGAAGGTGGGAAAGGCAGGGAGCTGGCAAGGAAAATGCCTTCTATAAACATTACACTTCATGCTCTGACTACTCAATATTTAATTTATCATCTTCAAAAGAAGTTTTATACAAAGTCTGCACTCTTTTTAAATGTCTGTTGTTACAAGTTTAGCAAATAATTTAAAACTCCATCTACTCTTCTTTACTATCCTATTAAACTATTCCTGCTCCTCAGTTTCCTCCATAAGCTGCTGTCTTATGCATTCCTCCTTGTTTCGCAGACACGGGAGGGTGTGATGCTGGCACGGAGAAATGACCTGCTATATTTTCTCATTCCTCCCATTCTAGTTATGTTCTTTGTTTTGGCTCTCTTCAAAACTCAGATTGGATGATTCTGTTAATGCAATACATCTTTTAACCTAAGCCAATCACCCACATAATGATCAAAATCTTTTCATGTTGGACTTAATCTGAAGTCCTTGCTCATCTCCAGAGGTTCTGGATCACTGAAACTTTGGTCTGATGATAGAAGTTGGGAAGTATTTATGAATCCTGTGTCGCTTGTATATCATTATTCAGATATGAAGGGAACAAGCAAATGCAAAGGAAAGTGAGGTGAGGTAAGGCAAAGCAAGGGATAGGAGATTTTTTCCAGCACAATAAATATCTGATAACAAACTCAACTTAGTGTTAAAGAGCAAATATGGAAAGCTAAGAATCAATGATCTGTAGTTTTCTAGAATTACTGTGGGTCTGCAGCTTTTTATCCTAGTTCGTGTAATATTTTTAGAAATATTTAGTCCATGAAGACTGACAGTTCAATAATAGTAATAGTAATACCAATAGCAATAATAAAAAAGCTAGAAAACTATATAAAGGAAAAGCTTTAGAAAATTGCAAAGCGGGATTAATTAGATAACCTATCAAGCTCCTGCCAGATCGAGTTTATTCTGTCTGATTTCTTCACCTAGTAAACAGGAAAATGAGATTTTAAAAAACAAAAAATCAGGAAACTGGTCAATATCCTTTTAGGCAGGTCAAGTGCTCTTTGAGTTGTCTATCCCGACACTAAGATAATGCTTTACTGCTGCACATTTCAAAACTGACCAGCAACAGTTGTCAATATTTTGTAGGGAAAGATTCATGTTGTTCCAAAGGGAAGGGGAAAATTAATTGTTTTCTTACTACTCCTTTTTTTTGTTGTTGTTGTTGGGATTTTTTTGGTTTTTTTTTTGTTTTTGACAGAGACTTTGATGTAACTCAGTGTTTGGAATGCTTAAGGTAGTCCAGGCAGAGATGGATGAATGAGGCAAGCAAAGGTGGATGATAAGTGCAATTTATTTCTTGACCACATATGTGGTACATACTTGTTTAGGATCAGTTTGGCAGTGTCTCAGGTATTTACTATTCATCAGTATATTGCACTGTTGGATGACTGCACTTTTGTTTTCATTCTCCTGTTAGTAAAATTAGAGACTGGTTGAATCTACAAGCAATCTTCAAGGCTTTTGTATAACTTAGCAGTTGTGCAGTGACAAAGAAAAGTTTTTGCAGGATTCATATAAATATTCACTCAAGTAACGTTTTTTACATGGCAAAAAATATCACTTGTTTCAAAACAAACAAAGAAAAGCTTAGCTATGTTCTGCTGTTTGGTAGGAAGAGCTGATGCACTTGTCTTGATCACAATTCAGAAAAAAAAGTGCATCATTAACTCCTGGCCATTTCTTTCAAGCCATTCTCATTCCTTATTTAGGATGCATAACTGTATAGCGTGCCCTTTGTGTAGGGTGCACTTACTGTCAGGAATGCACTTGGCTACAGAAGTTCCATATTCATTCTCTGAGGAGCTGCAGAGCCCAAGGTAAAATGTACAGTAAGCTGTAAAGTGACCAGCATCCTTCAAAAGTTGTGGGAAAACAACAGGATTATGTGCATGAACAACATCAGAAATTAGTTTTTCATGGGTGGAAAATAATTCCCCAGAGGCAATAGAAACTAAATAATACAGAACAAAATACAGTGATTCTGGAATAAGAAGGCATAACCAAATTGATTCCTTACATGTATTTTTTGTTCAAACTTAATTTATGTTTTGAAGGACTGCCAAAATAGTCCAACTTCTCTCTCCATAAAGTTCTGTGTGATTCTTTTTGGATTGGGTGTGGAAAGGGGAGTCAAATGAGGCATGCTATCAGGTAACATATAGAGTTTACAGTGTTTTGAAATCTTGGTGCCTTTATCTGACTAATGGAATTTTGCCAAGTATTGACATTAAAAGCAGGAGGAATTTAAATAAGATTGACTCCTAGCCTGCCAGAGGATGGTTCTTTATGAGTTCACCCCAAACCTTCCGTCCCAGTATTTTTCTTGAAAAATATTTTGGCTTCTCTCCATCTAAAACTTTTGCTGATCCACTATACTTGGCACATTAATTTTTTGTGATGATTTTGGCAGCCACTGGACTTTGCCTAAGCCTAGCATGGGGAAAGACAAAGAAAGGAAACATGGATATGCTAGACATAAGATTTTTTTTTCCTTTTCTTTTGTATTACTGATAGCAAGTACCACTTCATTTACCACATATAAGGTGTAAGATAAATATATAGAAAAGAGATTATAACTGGTTTTTTTTTTTTTAATAAAAGCTGGCCATCTACTTGCTATTGGATGCTAAGAGCTGCTGTTCTGAGCTATAGTACTCACATCACTAATACACAAGCTTAATAAAAATGTCTTTTGACAATCTTGATGCAGCAAAATTTTTGTAAGACTTAAGTGACTTCATAATCTATCTAGGAAGTTCACTGTCCATACTAAAATCTGAAGAACTTGTTTATCACTTGACATGAAAAATCTAGTGTTGGGCTAGATAGTATCTTCTTAGGTCCTACCAGCTGCCTACTGGTCTTTGACACATTTCCATTTCTTTTTCAATTATCTATTTCTTTTGTCCTTGCAGTTGGTGCATAAAACTGTGACATAAGGTCTCAAAAACTGAAAAGAATGATGAAAAGAAGCATCTTACTCATTGGAAACTGCGACAGAACATCCCAGAAGACATCATTTTTCATAAGTCTCACATTATTCATACGTCAAACACTGAAAATCCTAGATTAAAGGAAAGAGCAAATGAAAAGGGTCTCAGAGGGGACATGAAGTTTATTTGTGGTGTCTCAAAATGAAGCAAATCAAATTATAAGCTCTTTCACATTATCTTTGATCAGAAGTATAAAACCCTATTGCAGGAGCACTGTGCCCGTGAGTACAGCACGTGCTCATCACACTCATCAGCTTGTGGAGAAACAAGGCAACTGATGTAACACACAGAAGGGAAAAGGGAAAATTGAAAAGGGAGCTGGAGCATATCTTTAGTTCAGCACACGAGTATCATTCCTGTTTGTTGGGTTCAGATCTCTCTCAATTCTGAATCTACATAACAGATTCTGATCACTGCTTCAAACACAGATTTGTTCTCAAGTATGTCTGAAGTTTCCATGGCATGGAAAGGGGAACTTGAGCCTGAAAGAGCAGTCAGGAAAAGTATGTATGTTTGTCTCTTAGTTTTCAGGTTTGTGACACAGGAAGAGACCTCTCGTGGCAGGCACAGGAACCACTATGCAGCCACAACCTTACAACTAGAAAAAAATAGATTTTAACCAAGCCAAGAATTACAAAAGGAAATAAGGCCCAAGTAAGGAAAACAGATAAAAAAGAATTCACAATATTTTTATAGTATTGTCTTAACAATAGAATGCAGTGCAATAAAAATAAACAATTAGTAGGTGAAAATGTGGGGTGAGGGGTGTGGGGAGGGAAAAGCAAATTTGATGGAAACTAAGGTTTTCATTGAACTAATTACAAGACCCGATAGCAAGTTTTAACAATTTGGTGTTTCCTAATCATTGTCAGTGGGTTTAGGGTACGGTACTGTAGTCAACAAATTCTAAAGGGGGCTTTATGCCAGAGTTGGGCTGGTAATCTCTCCACAGCAACCATTCTGAATGCATGTAGTATAAGGCATCTCTCATGTATCCTGCTGATGATATGGAACACGTAAAACAAGACCAAGCAAGTAAAACCAGTTTAAACAAAGCAGTCTGTTACTTGTGGCCTGACTTCAAGCTGCCTTATTCAAATAAACAAACAAATGACATTTTAAACATAATCAGTGCAGGAAACAAATATATCCTGAAACATGGTGAAAAAATACAGTACAGCATGCCCAATTATTTTGAAACTCATCATTTTTAGCTAGTAGAAGATAGGCTATTGTGTATGTATGTGTCTAAAATTGGTGTTGATGACACTAACTTTATGTTATTCACTGAGAAAAAACCTACCTTGGCCAGTTTCTATTAAAACAAATTCCTCCATCTTTAAAGCAATACTCTTGCCAACAGAAGTTCTGAGTAGCTAGGAATTCCACAGTTTAGCCAACTAAGAGTTTTCCTTAGAGAAACCGTGGCTTATAATGGATTTCTTAGCAATGTCACTTCCAAATTTAGATGGAAGCCAGAAAGTATGAATGAGATCTTAGAATAGCCAGTACTTCTTGAGGTTAGAGAAATTTTCCTGAAGAGCCAGGTTTGTGCATTTTTGAAACTTAATATTCTAGAGAAAAACACAGACTGAGTGATGACTTTGATGTGAAACCTTCCCCTCTTCCCTAGTATATTACTTCACCCGGGCTTAGCAAGTTGCTCGGTCTTTAAAGTACTCCCATTGAAACTATTTTGCCCTCATTAAATATTCATTAACTGGTTTTTGGAGAACTCCATGCCACACAGCAGACATATTCATTGCTCTGAACCACATAGTGTTAGACCACAAACATTAATGAATGTGCTACAACTCAGGTGGGTGTTTACTGGCTTCCTCTCCCCTTCTTTACTTTGGAAATTCTCTCTTTTGAGATGTCTTCAGGTAGAACAAAAAAAAAACAGAAAAGCAAAATACCTATGATTAACACCTCAAAATTTTTCTGTCATTCTTTTCCAGCCAGATGCAGCAAATACAATCCAAGTTAATTCCATATTCTAGGGAGGAAATGCAAAAAATTAGAAAATTTATTCCATCCTTTTGATGCTTTTTCAGAAGCTTCTGTCATTCAAATTCTTTTCGGATAAGACTAAGATAATTGCTGCTTTATGCATGAGAGTCAATTTCCTGCCTTTTCCATCTTTTCACTATTGTAGGAAGTTGCAGGAGGATGTTGCTTTCTGAGTTTTGGTTCTAGTCTATCCAGATTTGATAGGAGTGCTCCTCGTATTTCATAAGAACTGTCTTTTAGAGCAGGTCCACCAGGATGTATAGCTGACAGAAATTCGGTATCGTGACTCCTGGTGTATCTCTGTGTGCATGATCAGCTCTGTTTGGAAAGGCTGGGGATGTTCTGCAACCAACCAGCAGCAGAAACACAGGCAACCAAGGTCTGCCAGGGCAAAAAAACAACGGAGCTGGACTTCAAGTACCTGAAATTTGGACTTGTGGAACTAGACTGTGAAACTGTTGCCTTTGCTCTTTTATGGCTGTAGCTACTGCATTACTTACTTCACAAAATATTACCCTCAATCTTCAATCAGCGTCTCCAGATATTACTGGTATATAAACAAACCCCAATTATTTTGGTGTGCAATGATTCTCAAAGAGGGTAGCCAAAATGCAGTCATTTTTATTAGTGCTCTGCCAGTCTTGTGGGGTTTTTTTAGTGGTTTTGGGTGTTTTTTTCTCTCTCTTGTGGCTGATGAATTTCTTAAAGGCAATAAGAAGAAAAGTTACGTGGCTGTGATAAGCAATTCTGTACTCTGACTGTGGACTAGGCAGTATGTCTCACTGTAAAAAAAACCAAAGAACTAACCCTTTAAAATATGAGATTATAAGTGATGTCTTGCTCTGGGAAAATAAACTCTAAACAAAGCTTTTGGAGATATTTTCCATGAAATTATTGTGGATAATTATCAGCAACCTTAAGTGAGCCAAAATATAAAATCTTGGAAAGGTGCATATATTTCATGTTACCAAATGTACTTTGATGTCTCAGTAGGAAATACAATTAACATAACTCAACTTATGAATCATCTTTCAAGTTGTTTATACTTATTTCTTCCTCCTCTTTTTTTCCCCTTTAATTATTTATTCAATATTCCCACAGAGAAGTAGATGAGGGGGAAAGAATTATTTATATAATGGAAACCACATACTGTATAATGAAACATTTCATAAATAGCATACACACTCTTGTCCTTCATAAGTGTTCACAAAGAATGGTTTTATCCTCCATGAGGCAGGTTTATCCAAAGTAAACAATGTCCTTCTCGAGGAGTGTTATGTTGACATGTTTGTGAAAAATGCACGCAGTATGCAAGAGAGACATTGCCCTGGATTACAACTGAAAGCCAATTAGGATGGATATTTTTACAAGAGATGGGAAAAATGGTTGCATTGAGGATATAATTCATGGTAAGCTTATTAAATGGAAATCTTTATCTTTAGGAAAAAATGCAACATGTTGCTATTAATCTTTATTCAAAAGGGGGAACTATAATAGCATTATGATAAGTGAACTGTTTGACTTCATTGTATAACCAGTTGGGAATTTTTCAAAGAAACATTTTTTCATCTCCCTGGTTCTCATTCAGAACTAAATCACATAATTCTACACAGTGCTTCATTCTGTTGTGCAGGTGAATCTGTAAAATCACATCATCTTCTTTCTCTGATAATGCCTTTTCTTTCCACAGTGGCTCACTTGCCCAGCAGTCATGTTCAGTGTCTTTGGAAGCAAATTCTTATTTAGGAGGTAATTTTTTCTCAAGATAATAATTACTCTGTAATTATTAAGTGTAGAATCTTTGAGGAAAGTAGCAATTCTATCTGAAAAGCTATAAGAATTGATTAGACCTTTTCACATTTAAAAAAATGCATTTTTGGAATGAAAATGCTTCACAGAATTGTGTTAATTTTGTAGAAATTACATATCACAATCAAGCAAAATATAAAAATAGTTTTGTCCAAATAGTCTACACTTTTTTTCAGGATCTTTTTTTTTCTGTTTGAGTGATTTTCATGTTGAAACTTTCTATCTTGCAATAGAACATGCAAGACAAATCCAAATAAAATGTTTTGATTGAACAGAAACAAAACTTACCCAATCCTAGCCATTTTATTTGTGGAGTATATAGAATCCCTTAGAGTTTGTTCTTAGAACAGTCATCATTTGCCAAATGGCATTTTCATTTTCCTGCAAGCTTTCAATAAGGTCTATATGCAAATGCATTTCCATATGCATTTCTGTACAGATATGTACTCATAACAATTGTGATTTTTTTTTTTTTCAAAAAAGTTAATTTGTTTTAAATTAAATAAATAAGCTAGATGAGGCTATATTTGATTTTTCTCTCATGGCTTGAAAAATCTTCATTCAAAATTATGGTTTCATAGTCAGTTCACAAATGGCGGAAAACACATTAATGAAATCATATTGAAAAACTACTGAGTTTTGGTCAACCTGTTAAAAAATAATTCTCTAGTTTCAGATTTTTGTTTTCCATACTCTTTTCTGAAAGGATCATCTTTTCACCACTTCCAAGATTATTTTGTTTTGGATAGACAAAAGAATATCAGGGACTCTTGCTAGTAACCTAGGCAGAAATAAGGCATTTAAACACCTCCAAATGGAGGTGAGTTCACAAATGGTACTTCATAAATCTGCACTTTGTATCTCGTTTTCTGCAGTTACCCATAGGCAATGAACACATGTTTACAACTCCTGGGTTTGGTGCAGTCCTCAGCTAACAGCAACATTCCACGCTGGGACAAAAGTCAGTTGTGAAGTCATTGCCCTCACTTGCACCCTAGAATTCCACTGAAATGCCCTTTCTGGACTTGCTCTCTAGCAAACAGCCACAGAGTACTCCAAAATGTGAGTGATCTGAAAAATCAAGCATCCTGGGATGTGATTTGTAGCATTTGATTCTATGTATCATTTGATTCAAGGATTTGCATACTACAATTGTAGTTCTAGGCTAAAGTTCTGGTCAGACAGTTCCTTAAAATTAGCATGCAGAAATTTTGTCAGTATATTATGGCACCAAATTCTCTGTCCCTTAGAAGTGGTGTCTAGTCTGTTATTTAAGAACTTTACCCATCTTTGAGAAAATCTAGAAACTTGGAGATGTCAAACCTTCTGTTAGATACTATATTTTTCAAACATAGATTATCTTGTCTACTATTTTTTCCTGGAACTGTAAGTATTCAGAAAGTTTATGGTGGGAGATCTCTTCAGACATGTAAGCAATACACTTCATGAGATGAATTGGCACAGTTCAAATGAAGAGAAACAAATGTCCTGAGGAGCAACTTTTGGAACGGGATCAAAATCCAACCACAGGTTGTAGGGAGCAAACTCTTTACTATGATTAGATTTATGATTTATCCCAGTATAAATTACTATAATCAACTGTCAGAGTACAAACCTGAGCAAAAAGGAGTAAATGTATGTAATCAGAAAATATTATGAACCCCCAAAGGTACGGATTGAAAGAGTTAGTGTTTTTTAACCTAGTCTCATTGGCATTTTTTAACCTAGTCTCTTCACTGAATACAGCATCAGATTTGCTCCCTTATGCAACTCACAATAGAAAAGGATTGCACAAAAAAAGACTTCATAATGGTTCCTTCTTCTTTGTTTCACACACCAAAAAGCTAAGATTTCTCAAAGGAATTAAAAGCATGAGAAGCCCATCTGTTAGACAGAAATCCTTATGGTGCCGTCCACATGGGAATGAATTCTACTTGATACAAATAACCATAAAGCTGTTGTAATTAGCAAAGTCTTTAGTCAAATTAATAAATGAAAACATTCACTTACAAGATTATATTTTTACTAGCTGCAATGTAGAATAATTTTATATGACATGGCATAAGACTTTGACTTCAATAATGCTTCTGATTTTAATTCTTTTCATTGAAATCTAACATCACTAGGTTTTTTTTGTTTTTTTAATAAAAACTGAACTCTTTCAGTTTAAAGTGAATTTGTTGAATTCTTTTGGGGCTTTATAAGTTCTTCATCCATACTTGGGAAAGGTATGGTATGATGCTAGTATGCAATGGATGAACCTTCAAGAAATGATGACTGAGTATACCATGCTGGATGTACTACCCCATGGACATCACTTTTCACATTTCGTTATTTCAAAATGTAAGGGCTTTTAGAAGAACCAAGTCTTTCCCAAGTCAAGTGTGTTTCCTTTTATGTAGTCACCTGGGAAAGAAAGACTTAAAAATTAGCTTCAGTTTTTTTCTTTTTCAAATTGAAATTCTACCAAATATTTTTAAAAAAGAAAATCAAAGTACTGTTATGAAGTGTTGTCATAATGGTTTTCATTTACAGCCAAATGCCCTTTCAAGCTTTGTTTATTACTTTTAAAATCTCCCAAATTGATTGTTTGCTTGTGTGGATACGTAGGAATTTCTGTATATAGTTTGGAGGTGTTTTCTGCAGGGGAAGGTTAAATGCTTCCAACATTTTCATGAACTAATATCAGATGTCTTCCAGATCACTACTGGTTCCCAGAGCACAGATTGAGGAATACTGTGTTAAAGGAGACATTTCCTTTTCCCATTGTCTGTGGAGGGATTCTGAGGGGATTTGGCACCCCAGGCTAAGGTTAACCTTTGCGAACACCATCTGTAGTTTAATTTTAGATGCACATTTTGGGCGATGGTGTTATGTGATCACAAATGATTAACATTCATGAGTAGGCAGTCCTTAAGCACACAGAGCTCATACTAAGAAAGAAATGCAGACAGGGAGCCAGTAAAAGCTGTTATACAATATTGCACCATTATTAAGACCTTATTGAGGTCTTCATGAGACCACAGATAAAAGTGGCAGAGATGACTGACTAAGGCTGGGAAATTACTTCAATTTCTCTATAAGAAGCAGTGTGTTCTTGAACCTCTTCCATTTCACTTCTGGGGACTCCCTGGGCATCCCCAGATTTTTGGGAGGGACTGTACGAGGGACCTTGGCTGTGAACAGAACTACATGTTAGCAAATGAATTGTCATGCTTCTGATAAAAAAGTGACATCATAGGGACTACTTCACAGAGCTGTGTCTGGTATTTCCCACAGATAGGGATATTGTAAGACTGTAATTATGGCTTTTAGGAGTTTACATTAATTTTCCAGAAAGCTTCCATCTACTGTGCTAGTGAGAACTTTCAAACCAGAAAGATGAGGAACTAAACCAAGTACATCTGAATAAATAGAAGCCACTAGACCAAATCTTCCTGCTCTTTTCATAGGATGCTCTAGGAAAGCTACAAAAGCATGATAGCAGAGCTGGAATTGTATTCAGCTCAGTAAAAGTGTCACAGGCCACCAATTATTGTATTAAAATTCAATATCATTTGAAGAAGGAAGTAAAAATTTTAAATTAAGTTGGAAAATAGGTAAAATTTATTATTCACAGGGGACTTTTCTCCATGAAATGAAGGTTATACACCTTTTAAACATGGAGTGGGTTTATTGTGTAACCAAAAGAGAAAACCACTTAAAAACCCAGCATGATATGAATGTGATCAACAGTTGGCATGTAAAATATATTTAATTTTTCTTTCAACATTTCCCCCTTCCCCCACCCTGGATTTTTATGCTAAGTTCTGAAGTACTCTAGCAGTTACTCTGCTGTTTCAAATTCTCACTTCATCTAGTCAGTAGCCAAAAAGCATGATGTGAACTACCAGTATGAAAATTTCAAATAAAACAATGGGTTTGGACTGCATTTCCATCTCTATAAGAGCACTAGAGGTAAAATGCATTTTTGTAAGTATTTGTGACAGAGAAGCTTATATTTTCTTGGGCGGTGTAGTATGCCATGTGCAAAGATCGATATCATCTACATCACAAAGCATTAAAAAATTTAATACTTCCTGTATATGAATGCGCAAATGATATTAACCATTAACTGACTATATCCATACGTACATTTGTGAGCATGTAGCCGACATACAGCACACTATAACAAATTACATAGTGCAGTATACAAATCAGACTATTTTTATATTAACAGGCTTGACATATTCAAAGTTGTTTAAAAGGAAAAGGAAGGTAGAAAACTTTCTTTAGTTGCAGGGGAGCTCACCCTGAAGATACATCAGGAGGATAGGTATAAAGTGTTGAAGTGTAACTCTTCCAGAGTTTATCAGGGTTCAAGTCCTGAGCTACAAAAAGAGAAGGAAGAGACAAGCCCAACTGGGCTTCAAGATTGTTAACCAACAACACTTCACTGCTGAAGCTTAGAAAGATTGAGTCATCTTCTATAACTCACTAAGGAAATATCATGTTTGCTGTGATAATGAACATTAAAGCAGGTAAAAGAAGAAAAAAACAAATATGATCTTTCGAACTTTTCAGTAAAATACCTGATTGCTGCTAGGCTGCTGTTTCTTCTCATAATGACTTGTTTTTAGAGGCTGCCTCATTTTTTTTCATGTTAGCTGTCCAGCTAACATGTCAGAGGCAAGACAGATGGAGCAGGTTATCATTGGACAATACAGTCAACATAACATTCTCTTTATATTCATCATCTGACGCTATATTTTTGGACTTCTCTGAAATCTGGACATGTGCTATACCATAGTTTCAAGACACATCATGTGGGAAAAGTCAATATATAACCAGAAACCAAATGACTGTTATTTAAACTATCCCAGACTGTCTGAAATTTCTAAAATACAAAACAAAACAACCCAGAGTAAATTGTAAAATATTAGCTAATGTATAATCTTGTAATATAAGTACCAATGAGATATCAGAAGGGCTTCTGAGCAATTAAAAGAGTCGAAAGTTTTATTTTGAGATGATGACAAGAAGGAAAGTGCTATCATTCCGACTCAGCTCTTAGGGAGTCTGAAACCCTGAAACCAAAGGAAAAAGGCAAGTCAGCCTGTAATATTACTTCCATAATTGCTTTTATATGTACCAAAGCCACATGCTGTTCCATTGACATTATATCATACTCAAAGGTGTTTCATTAGAGTATAAGAGCTTCCATCTATGAGACACAATTTTCCTAGTTTTAAACACGTGTGCAATGTTTACTTGCATGAATAGGCTTACTGGTCATCTTGGTACAATTCATACAGGCCAGGATGGGGTCCTGAGCAGTGATGTTTTCTCCTGTAGGCACCTTTTAAGTATATTTTATGCATGCTGTATCAATTCCCATTTCCGCACCATTTTCTTCATGTATTGACAGCAAAGGAGCAAAGGCATAATTCTTTTTGTTTGGTTCAGGTAGGAGAAAAGATTTTATTTGAATGATGGAAAAAAACCCAATTTTTTCCCAACTTTTCCTCAACTAATGTCATTTTGGTTCATATGTGCACATTGAAACTCTATCAATAAACAGATGAGGAAAAGCAATGATTAAGTATTTGTGAAACATGAAGCAGACATTTAAAGGAGAGTCATTAAAGACAAAGACAATTAGTCAGACTAAAAAAACAAAACACTGAGATATGTGTGTCTAGCCTAGATACACACAGTAGCTGCAGTCTGGAAGTATTTATCCTTGGATTACTTTTTATCTATTAATAACATTTGAAAAATTATTCTTATCCCAAGTTATTTTCATGAGGCAAATGTGAAAATGCAAAAACTTGCACAGAGTCTAAAATGCAAATAGGAACTATAGATTGTACTTGAAAAGCCCTCCATATGTTGCAGTGTCTGGAATAAGGTAGTTCCTCAGGCATAATATTCCCTAAAATTAAGAAAAAAAATCCTCTTGTCCATTCTAAACAATAGATACACTGTGGATTGGTTTTATTTTATTTGCTGAGACTAGCTTTATGTAGAGAGGAAGGGCATTTAAAAAGAACATTTACATGCACAGAATAACCTAGAATGGTGTGCCGTAAAAAGGCATTCATAGCTTGATCCAAAGCCCATTAAAAACAGCTAGTGTCCTCTCACTCATCTGATCTCATTTTGAATCAGAGCCCTAACCAAAAAAAGTGCAAAATCATGCAGAGCTAACTGCTAGTAGATTATTTTCTTTTCCCTGAATCATATGAAAACTGCATGATGAGATTGACAGTGAGAGCATAGTAATGAGTGGTGAGGGAGAAAATCCCAGCAGAGTATACAATGTGGCAAGTCACATTTACTAAAAGATCAAAACCAAAGGAAAGTGCATAAATCAGGAGGCAGCCTCAGTTTCAGCTCTGGCTGTTAATGCAGGTTTTATTGCAACTCTTTGCTATGACTTTCAATAAAAAAAAAGCATCTGCTGAATTATCAGCAGTATTTGATACATAAACTGGCCCCAAGATACAGAGCACCTTCTGAAAGAAATGTGATCAGCCCTGAGCAATTTAAAGTATTGAATCTTTTACTGCATTTTAAAAGAAAAATATGTTTTATGTAATTCAATCATTTCTCCACTTCTTTCTTCTCCCTTTTTTCCTATTTTTTTTGTCTCCTTTAATGTCAGAGTTTAAAACGTTATTGGTTCCTAAATCAAAAACATACATATTGTCCATAAGACAGGACACATAAGAGGGAACCTGCAGATGCAGAACAGTAGCAATATGAAATATATAGCTTTTGCATTAATATTGGGATTTTAGCTTCTTAACTATAGTTTCTATAAACCTTTTCTCAACACAGTAATGAAAATGAAGTAGAGATGTGTGCCTTTCAACATCTTTGAGGGAGGGAAAGTATTCTGTTAACCCAAGTATGTTTCCAATCTATTTTCCTGGCAAAGTCTCCACTGCTTTCGCATCTGTAGCCTCCATAGAAAGGTACTTTCTTTTTCCTGTCTGAGCAACTTGAACAGAACAGAATATCATCATTATTCAAAATCTTCGGTGCGTCTTGAGAAACAGAGTAGGGAAACACTTAGCATCATAAACAAAGTTGACCTGCCAGCACCGTGGGACTCACAGAAAAGCACTCTCAGCCCTCAAGTGGCCCTCTAGCTTTTTGCTACATGTGGGCAGCTGTCAGCTTCTCAACAGTGCTCCAGTTAAGGAACAGGACCAGCAGCGGTGTGAATTTGATGGCATACCCAGTGAAATTAAGGGGAAAAATTTCTGTTATTTTTGGGCCCTATTAGAGATGTAACATTACTAAATCCTGAGGAAGCAAGTACTTGTGTGGAATATATGAGCAGCCTGGTGGAGTAGGTGTCTCTGCCCATGTCAGGGATGTTGGAACTGCATGATCTTTAAGGTCCCTTCCAACCCAAACCTCTCTATGATTCTATGATTTACAAATGGGTCTATTAAGTATACATAGGTAAATCTCTCCAAATATACATATCTAGCTGTAATCAATAAGTATCAATAAAACCATTTGAGAAAAGTTCCTCTTCTGGCAATTTTGAGATTTTTGTGTGTAGATTAGTGAGTAAAACTAAATACAAGGCTAGGATAGGAAAGAGAGTTAATAGAGGGCTGAGAGCCAACAAGGCTGTTTTGCTGATTTATCGAGGGAATCATAGCAGCTAACAACAGCCAGCAGGAAAATAGATGCACAAAACAATTCAGTAGTGAAAGCTACCTCAGATGTAACTGTTTTTCTTCAATGAGCAGGATGGGTTTAATACAACTTTTACAAACCAGAAGGCTAGAGTTTACAGCTGTAGTAAATGACACTTTGAAATAATATGTACTGGTGAAACAAACATGAGTTTGTCCAGTAACTCTGCTCTCACTGCTACAGCCTAAATTAAACCATGTTATCATTACAGGGTGATTTAGCCTCCCTGAGCTGGAGAGCTGTTACTGGTTTTCATTTTAAAAAGTTGCTAGGAGAAAGACACAAGTGGAAGATTGCTTAAGAGAAGTGAATAGTGTGAGCCAAGCGGTTTTAGCAGGAAATAGTCAGTGCACACACTGTTTATGAGCTGGATTTTGAACTTGGATAGAAAATCATGGCTATACACTCTGAAATAAAGCCTGAAATAAAATGTTGCACATCTTAAACACCTGGCTTTTGGCTTGAAAATGGACCTCAACAGTCAACTTTTTTCAACAAGGGTGCTAGCTGAAAGAGATGTAGGTATGGAAAATACCTGATTAGACAGCACCCATTCTGTTTAGCAAAGTTGATTTTTTGAGGAGGTGGGGGCTTTCTTGGTGGTTTTTTGTTAAAACACAGAAAAAAATATCAAAGCTAATTCACTGTGTAATTCCTCTGTCTCCAGATGGAATAAAATTCGTGTCATCTATTCGTGTCATCTTTTAAATGTAAGAGAAGGTGAAATAATACATGTATTATCCATAATGGTGGCAAACCTAACATGTTGCAAACAAATCTTCAAGACAGGCCATTAACTGATAATAAAAGTACTTGCTAACACATTTCTATAACAGTGTGCAATCACATTTTATTCAGAATGGGAGACATTAAATTAGGCATAGAAGTACTGCTGTTATAACTGTGGCAATCCCAAGACAAAGAAAGAATTGTGAGCCTGAACTGTTCAAATTTCTTCCAAATTTATCAGTCAATCCACTAAAAGAATATTCGCTCTCTCACATTTATGTCTCATCATTACATTAAAATTAACTACCTGTAGAAAAAGTGTCAGGATTTTTCTGACATCAAAATATTATGAGAAAACCACTTCTAATCATGCTATAAAACCAGAGATCATGTCATCACATCTACTCCTGTGTTATTGTTTCCTCTAATGATTAAAATCACATGCCTTACCTGTATGGCAGAAAATGTCTGGAAATGTCAGAAAATCCTACATATAGTCCCAAATTGTTTGTCAGGCAGAAGTCTGATGAAACAAACTCTAGGGACAATTGACATTTTGAAATTACTGTAAAAGTGCTTTTGGCTTTGGTGTCATCAAGAGTTCATGTTCTCTATCTCCATTCAATTAATATACAAAATGTTTTGCTTTTTTTAAAACAGTCGGTCTAAAACTGTAACTGGCATTTATTCCTTTTAACTTATTTGGATGCCAATATGTCAGTTGTCTTAGTGCAATAAATGAAGCTCTTTAATTGAATAAATGCAGTTTGAATTTTACAAACAAATTACCTTACATAATTACCTTGCAAACCTCCTTTAGAATGCAAGGATGAAAAATAGCTAGAACTGCTGTTCTCAAAGCAAAAAAGCCTTCAAAATACAAACATTAAAATGCAGATAACTAGGCTCAGCTTCTAAAGCAAAGGGAATTTTTTTGTAACTACAGTGAACCCGTAGAAAAGCTTATGTAGAAAATGCAGTAGCTTACATTTGCTTAGGGATTCAGGTGAACTGAAGTTGCAGTTTCATTGCTTAATCAAAACCTGCATTTTATGAGGTGGTTATTTTTTCAGCACAGGATAAAACCATTACCTAACATACCTACCATGCATAAAGTACTAAGAAAAATAGCATTTGGTTTAACTGAAATGTTAATTTTAGTCCAAATACTTGAGTAATGAATAGTTATGAATTTATGGCCAGCCTCCTACCACAATAAAAAAGGATACTGCGCATGATTAAACCATTAATTAATTTCCTTCCAGCTTAGTTGCACGCCCTGCACCACACATGGATGCACAACAAATTAGGCAGCGTTTCCAGCGGTTATAAATGGGAAACCTTCAGCTTTTTTTTCATTGTGTCTAAAATAAAACAATCCTGTTTAACACAATTAAAAATATATAGTTCTGTTACTTCTCATGACATTTGAATTACTGGAGACATTCTGCTTTCCTCTTCTAATGAGGTGCATTAGTCAAGAGCTGAAGGACCTTTGACCCTAGGATCAAGTGCCTACCCTGCAGGGACTGAGCTCAGTATATGGGATTACGAGTTGACAGGAGGCAGCTGGAAGAAATACCTGAGAATTCACACTTAAAAGTAATCCCTGAAAATTGAATGTAGGTATGTGGAAATAACAATTATGTTCTCTAGTGAAGTTCTCTAGTGAAAAGCCTTATAAAAACTTAACTAGGGTTCTGGGACCCCATCAATGGCTGTGGTATTGAATGAAACAATCAAGCGTGTTTAACACTACACTCAACAGGGACTTAAGTTTTGTGAATGAGCTTAATGTCCAGTTGATTTTATTGCTGACTCTTTTCCTCTGCTAATGATGTCCTGTATTGCATACCGGCAAAATGCCACAGGATTTACCCATTATCTAATAGTGAAAAAACAAATGGTTTATTAGTAAAGGTTTTACAGAAGAAAGCGGTGATAAATATAATTCCTTGAGACACACGGACAGAGGGATGTGTTGATGTGGCAGAATAAGAACATGGCTCACACTTTCTGTATGAAAGAGAGATCAATTATTAAAAATAAAATGCTTGTCATTCCATATATTTTGTTTTTTAAATTTAAAATATATTTTTTTTTTTAGTTTTTGAGTTTTTTCTGCCTTTTTGAGTTTTTTTCTGCCTTTTTACACTCATTCCTATTTTATGACTAGAAATACAAGTTTTAAAAACACTTAATATCATGTCAGACTAGATTCCAGCAAGAGTCCAATTTCTTATGGACTGATAAAGTGAAAATATCACAATAAAATATTTTTGTCTCAAATTTAAAAAAAAATAATGACCAAAAGATCTTTGAAGAGCTTTACATTTCTCAAGATTTAATTAAAATGGGCATGTGATCACTATTAAATTTTCAAGTAAAACATTTTCTCTGAGGAAAGAAGCTCTAAAGATCCCTAGTTTTTACACATGTTGAAATAAGATGCTTCTCTCTGCATCTTGAAACTATTACAATCTCCATATCAATTTTTTTTTCATTTTTCAGTTTGGACATGTCCCTGTTATGACATGGCATCTTTATGTGTTTCCAATGAACTAATCTGATGCTTTTGCCCCTGTTCTGTACTTGGAAACTCCCATACTGCTTCAGAATATATTAGTTGCTAAAGGTATCAGGAAGCCAAGTGCAGCCAAGCCTGACACAAGACAGGAATATTTCTTTGTTGTCCCTCTGTTCCACCAGGAGGACAGAGGTAGTCAGGGTGCAGCTGTCTTTCTCTCTCTGCTCTGACAGGCTGTCCTGCACTGAGATGGTTTTTCAGTTGTAGTGTGCAATCTGCTGATGCTATAGGATGAAGCAACAATAAATTCTGCCTGAGCAACTCCTACCTGAAGAACTGACCACAAAATGAGCATAGACTATCAATTCATTAAGTAGATTGTATGTCTACTTACATTAATAGTACATTTACATATAGGTTAACTCAAATTTGAAGCAGACTCTAAAAAATAAAACTACATCCCTGATATCCAAAAGCCACCAAAGATACTGGAGAGGTCCTTCAGGCACTACACATGTAATCTCCAGTTTTTAGGGGAAGAAATGGTGCAAAACCAATCTGGCTGAGTCAAGGCAACCAGAATTTCCAGGAGAAAATTTGCTTTCTTGCCAGCACATTTTGGTCTATTGTGTTCAATTGCTGTATAGCTGATTTGAGCATGAGGTGATCTTGACAGCCTCACTAAGTGTTCAGACGAGATCACCGTGAGCTAGTGCTGTTTCTCATGGAAGAGTATATAATTTTTCATATATTGTATATACTTTGGAGTTGCCATTTTAAAAATGCAACTGTTTTAAAAACACAATCAGGATTTTGCCACAAATGATAAATTACTATCTAAAGCTATGTGAACTTGTTCTGTGATAATCCTTTAAAATCAACAGCTGCCTGGATGTCTGGCTTATCTTGGCTAAAGAAAACTAAATACAAACGTATATTGTCCATTATTATAATTGCAGGCAAAGGAAGCAAATCTGTCCTTCTTCCTGGAAAACAAAATAAATTTGTGGTAAGGAGCAGATTTATTTACAATTGCAGCAATCACAAGGATAGTAATAAAATAAATCCTGTAAACAGTGCAATTATTCTGTTTATTGTAAACTTGACATTGCATTTGGAATGAACCCCTGAGAGAGTTCCCCTTCCTCCTAGAACTAGTGAGATGGATGTTTCTGCACATGAAATGAAAGCCTCTGTCTTTTTGTAGTGCATGTATGTTTGGGTGTGGGTGGGTGTATCTCAATTCCTAGTACAGAAACAAGTGGGTTAAAAAGCAGTGAATTTAAACTAAGTAAACAAAATGTTCCACAAAAGAACTCATCCAATAATTAATCTGTAAAATAAGACAATTTCAGGTAAATTTTTAACTAACAATAAGCATCACAGATGTGGGATATTTAGAGCATTTACTGTATATGTATTGAAGCAACCCATTTTTCTTTAGTTGCACCTATATAAATATTAGTGTGTAAAAATAGCCCAAAACAGTGACAGAAATAAGAAAAGCATGATGATAATTGCATATTATCTTTATTGCTCTATCTGTGAGGCACAGATGGACCAACTATGCTCAAGAAACAATCAAAGTTCATAAATATGAACATACTCAAGAGAAAGTTAACAGATATTTCATCCATCCTTCAAGCATCCTCTGAGATAGTATATGTTTCTCTGTGGGTTTCCTCCAGCTTGCATAGGATTCTAATGATAATCAGTGGGAAGGGACTATAGCTGCTGGGTCATTTAAAGAAAAAATAATTCAGAAGTATTATAGAATTTTTTAGTCTGACACAGGCAGCAGTAACTCAGAAGTCAGCATAATCCAGTCTTGTTATCACAATCCCACTTCAACCCAGAAGCAGAAGTGCATGAGCGTTTCCACAACAATCCAATATCTACGAAGGGCCAAAACACTAATAATACAGTAAAATTGTGGGGGAATTTCTGGGTTATTATTTTGTGTTTGGTGGTCCAGGTATCTTGGGCAATTAGAAATGTATATTAAAAAATGTATTTTCATCTCTGGAACCAACTCAATGACAAGAACCATTAGAGAAACTTTAAAAATCAAAATATTTTTTTATTTTGTCTGATAGCTTTGAAAATTATGCTTCCAAATATTTTGAAATGCATACAGAAATACTAATGAATTAAACTCTGGAATTGTCACTTCTCCTTTCATTTCTTCTCTTGGTAAACAGATGTGTGTATCTTAAAGCCAGATATCACCTCTGCTGACTAGCATGATCGCAAAAACACAGGTAATACGAAGTCATCTACTAATTGGTACAAAATCTGTAACCTGTATCTGAATTACAACAGCTTTTAGGAGTGCATTCAAGAATCTGTCACATCCATAAGAAAATTGTTCCTGTTGCTCTTTATCTTGTTAAAAACATTTTTATTTCTAGCTAGTGAAACAGAATGTGTGAAAAGATGGCTGCAACTTACAATTATGCTTGAGGCAATGAAATTTTATGAGTGTCAGTTAAAAAACCATGGTATTTGAGATTGTGTTACTATCCCCAGCAGCTACATCTCTTTGCTTGTGTATTACCAGTTGTAAGATTGAGCTCTTTGAGTGAAAAAGCTTTAGAACATGAACATTTCTCTTCTATATGGGACCAAGGAGAAAAAAATCCTGATCCCAACTTCACTGTTCCATTGAAATCTAAATAGAAAATACATTCACAACAGGACTAAGGTAATAATGAGAAAGAAACATAGAAATAATTTATCAATATGGCAAAAATAAAGAGGGACATCAATACTTTGTACCTTACTTTAGCATTCTATATGTGCTTGAAAATTAAGTGTTTCCTCTGTAAATATAAATGAATCAAATTTTCTTCAATTTTTCATGATTTCTCCCCCCTTGGATTGCCTTTTAGGACTGATGTAAGTGCAGCTGTGGTTTTTTAAGAGGTGTTTATGCCATTTCTTGCACACAGCTCATCCATCACTCTCTGCTCAGATACAGCAAGAATTCAAAATGCAGCCTGACTGGCAGAGCCTTTTGCCTTTCATGAAGTGGCTTGGCTGGACCTGGAGCATCAGTGTGTCACCAACAACACATTCCTGGGATGAATGTTGTGGTTTCTCCCGTCTTCCAGAATATGTCAAAGATCAGAAATACTAATGTTTACTTATTCTGTAGTGAAACCAGAGACTCATGCTGGAATTACACCGCTTCATGCACACCACAGGTTGTATAGGGGTTCTGTTTCAGGCGTCATCTTTGGTACAAAATATTTTTCTTTGCTCCAACTTATGGTTCCTAACAGTTCTAAAGGTAATAGTTTCTGCTAACACATAAACTGTTTTTCTTTAATATAAAAGACCATCTCTATGGTTAAATGCTAGATTCAGATTTTTCATTAAAAATATATTATCTGTTGTTTTCATCTGCTGCTCAACAAGCCAACCAAGTCTGTCCAGAGTGATGACTGTGACTGGTTTACTTTTATCAACCCCTGCTTTATGGAGATCAGGAGCTAGAGTTTTTGTTTATATCTAAAATGGCAATTCACAAAAACATCCCTTCAGCTTTCTGAAGTTTTAAGCGTGCGCATATATGTGGTGCCAAATTCATACTATCAGTGTGATAATACAGGGCTAAATTCTGTTCACTGAAGCTATTGGATATTAAAGTGAACCTAGAAGTGTCCTGCAAGGAAAACTACATGTCATACCTGCATTCTTCATACCAAGAAAAAGGAAAAATTTTGCCTGTATTTCCTCCTCTCTTTCTAACTTACATTTACATTAGCAGTGAGAAAGAAAAAAAATAAACAGTAACACAAAAGTCTGATCAGTTAAGAATACAGAACTGAAAAACATAATTTTCAACATTCATTCGAGGTAATTGCAATGATAACATAATTATTTTTTAAAAAGAAAGAAAAAAATCAGTCTGAAGTTACTTTACTAATAACTAGTGGGAAGCTTAATGGGTGTACCAGACACAAGTCAAGGGAAGTGTAAGCTCCAGATTGTTTTTCTAGGGATGGAATTTCCAGTTTAGTTCAGTACTTTGTGAGCTTTGTTTCACCTCTGCTCACAAAGGTGACAATCTCATAAGCACTCCATGTAGAAGTTAGATTGTCAATCCATCTTTATGTTTTAAACTTATATACTGGGCCTCAAGTACTCTCTCCAAAATAGGAAAATCATGGATCACAGTCTTAAATAGAAGAATGTCAGGTTTTTTTGTTTTGGTTTGGTTTTTTTTATCAGCGCTCAGAGCAGGTATGTGTAAATTAGAGATGGACAAGTGTCACAAGATTGTCTGATCTCTACCAAATGCCTTGAGTCTATTGAAGCTCAGACCAAGACATCTGGACTTCTGAATCTAGCCCTAAGTGCTCCAGCAAAATTCCAGGACACTAATAAATATGCTGTTGTCACACAGGAAGTGTCTGAACAAAGTCTATCTAGATAAGACTAACTAGAAATAATGGCAGTATTTATTACATAATCACAAAAATAAGTTAGGAAAAAATCCAGAATGTGGCTTTGTTACGTGTCATTTACCTTGTTTGATGTTATCTCAGAACAAATCAGGTGTAGTGTTTCATTGGGAGATCCTGCATTCACACAGGCAAAGCTGGTACGAACCAAACAGTTCAAAGTAACCTTAACAGGTACCTGTAAGGAAAAATAAAAAGTAGAAGAAAACCTCTTTTATTCGAGTGATCAATTAAGTTTAAGATAATCATCTCACTTTACCTCAAAGAAATATTTTGCATTGTTGTGACCATGGTGGTTTTTACCCAAGAGCTCAGAAAGATGGATTTATTACTCCATCAAACTGTAGAGCTTGAGGAGAGAACTGTTTGAGAAACAGGCCTAGCATGCCTCTTCACCAGCTGTTATCTCTGAACGAAAGCACTTCAAATAATGAGTTGTTTCACTGCTGAGCACTAAATGTGTGGTCATACCTTGAAAAACCCTTTCAATAGAGTATTTTGCCAAGTGGTTTGTGCATCATCTAAGTTAAGCAATGAAATGCAATCCATGTTCTGTTGGTCGCAAAGAAAAGTTAGTAAGCTTTGAAAAATGTTCTAACAAAAAAAGAAAAAGGGAAAGAGGTAACAGATATTTTATAATGTTCAAAGAAAGAACACCCATAAAAGAAGAGGCTACTACAAAGCTGACTGAGCTATAAATCTGCAACTAATAACACGACAATTAATTTCAGGGCTTGACAACAAATCATCCTAAGTAGAAGAGAAATGCAAAACCTTTTGCATTTGCTTGTGGAAAACAATTTAAACATATAGAATAGCAGAGATGACACAGAACAAGAATAAATATATTAGCATTTGGGGGAGGTTTTTCTTTGATTTCAGGATTTAATCTTCCCTGTTCTGTATATATCTTATACACATATCTCCATTGAGGAACATTGAAAATTTCAGGGATATTCTATTCCATATTCTTGAATTTAAGACTTTTAAAATTTGTGTCTAGAGTGCAATAGAACAATAAATCTGTGACCTAATTAATATCTGGCGCTAACCTATGCAAGTACTTAGACAATTCCTTCCTTATAAAAAAAGTAATCACAAAACAGAATATGCCTACATTTTCATGAGGTTTACTTACAAATATTAGGCTTTAATTGCTCTTGTCTCCAATTGCTTTATGTCACTTTCTACATAAAGTTTCAGAATATTTCTAAATTTTGGAGAAGTTCTGAACTATATCCATATCTTGGTTACTCTAGGATTTAAAATTTAACAGAAACATGTGTGTTTGTCCTATAGTACGGAAATGGTTCCACATTATGATTTAAGTATACATGCGTCTTGAATTTGTTACCCAGAAAAAATCTTCCTGTAATCCTACTGAGGATTGCCAGCTTTCAGCCAATTTACCAGCAGGGTTTTTTTTTGGTTGTTTGGGGTTTGGGGTTTTTGTATTGTCAAATACATATATTTTTATATATACTTATAAGTAAATGTGTTATATATATATATATATATATATATGTCTGTGTGTGTGTGTATTTGTAGAAATCCATGTTTCCTGCCAGCAGCTCTGCAACAAGTACTACTGTGTTTTCTGTTGGCTATATCAGGGAAGCACAAATATGAAATGACACAAAGATAATCACTAGAGAATGAAGCACTAGATATCTTTCCCAGCACTGATAGCTGGGCACGTCACTTGCTGTGGTTATGGGGCAGAGGAACAGAATTGTCCGGGACTCAGCTAGATGCAACAATGGGAACTCTGAAAGTACAGATCTCTCCAGCATTTCCCTTGATTCCTGGCAACTTTGTATGCAACTAGTCTTGGAGAGAACCAGGCTGGGCAGTTTTGATTTATTATCTGCCAAAGACATGTTTCTTTATATGGACTTGATCGTATGGGACTTTTTTTATTCCCCCTAGTGTTACTTTCACATTTTGGGGGTTGTTTCATGTGAAGGTATTTTATGAAGATGGATAGAATCAAAAGACCCTTGTTCCCTTTTCTCTTGCTCCCTTCTGTCCTTTATACTTAACTTTCTTTATTGGTCTTTTTTCTTAGGGGTTTTGTCACATATTAACTAGATTTTTGCTTTAAAATAAATATTTATTTAAGAAAAGAAGAGTAGGAAAATAAATCTTTGGGCAATTATTTATTGTCTTAACCTGTATCATCTCCCTTACATCTCTTCTCTTAGATTGCTGATTTCACTCAATTAAATTTAAAAAGTTGCATTTGATTCCCTCTGTTCCAGCTGAGTTGTATTTAACACATAGACTTGAGAAAAAAGTGTTGTTTCCAAGTTATTGCTGCTGCTTCTGATCATCTGAGCACAGCTTGGGGCCTGCCTGCCTATGACATAAATTAAAATGGTCTGAAGATCTGTATGGAGCTGACCTTAAATAACTTCCTCCACTGTTGTTGCAAAGGAGAGACAGCCTCCTTGATCAGCTTTGTGTTGACTGGAGAGTCACCTTACTTCAAAGGTGAGGCACTGTTGGATTGTAGTAAATCACCGGAGCAGCTGAAAGGAGGTGTATGAAAAGACATATTTGCAAATTTTCTTAAGCTATAACTTCTATAATTATTGTTACATGTGTATGTTACTCAATATATGTATCTGAATCACAGTTTCAGGGAAGAAAACCTTTCTAGCTTGCTAGCAATGTCTGTATTGGTTGGTCTGGATTCCTGGTTTATGATTTTCTCACACCATATTTCATCTACCATATGACTGATACTCAACTGCAACTAGAACTTTTTCTGTGTAGGTGCATTTATTTTCCTTGAAGCAGACAGAGATCCTCTTTCTCCCACTTTTCTTGATCAAACTGAGATGTCTGAGCAAAAAAAAAGCAGGGAAAAAATTCATCAGAAAACCTGAGAGTATCTATAGTTTTGGCATAAGGCAATATTTCTTTCTGAGAAAAATAAACTGTTGTTCCTGACCCAGTGCCTCTTGTCTGCTATGTGTCAGCTATACTTGGTTCTACTAGCATGTTTTTTAACCTTTGGCTAGTTCCCCCTAGCTGGTAAACTGAAGATATATAAACAAAGATGGTCTGGATAATCAAATGTATAATTACAGTGCATAATCTTAAGTATTCAGTCTACATATGAAAGGTTATATTTCACCTGTCCTCAGGCGAGGTGGTAGTTTATGTAAGGCCCCCTCTTTTTATGCAAGACACTGACAAAACAAGTGTATGTTATTGTTTGTGGGGACTCTGAGAGGTAAGGAATCATAAAATGAATCTAGCAAAATAATAGTGTCATGTTCATTATTGCAAGAGTCAAAGCACAGGATCAAAGGCTCAGGAAAAAACAAAGTTTGACAAAAAAGAATCAGTTGGGAGTAAGGGTCACAGCCAAACAGGAACAAAAGAATAAAGAGCAGAAGAAAACATCTGCAAGCCTTGCTTGTGGGGAGGGAGAAGGAAGTAGGAAGAGGGAGGAACCTTTCCACATACTTGCCCTCAGAGGTTTACATATATTTGTGTACTCCAAATTGTTTGAACCTGATTTATAAAATAGTTAAAATAGTTGCATTTCAGAGATAATGAACATCACAGATGACCTCTCCAGAGGGGTGTCCCTTCCCCTTTATGGATAGGGGGAAAAGAACTTGCTCGACACAGAAGAATATAAAGACCCTTAGGAGCTTTAACCACCTAACTCCCATAATTTTTGTGGGATATATTATATATGTGCAGAGCTGCGGAAGTCTCCTTATTTTCTTTCTAGTTTCTCATCTCAATCTCTGTGTGTGGCTCCACAAAACAGAGGAGGCAGGACCACAAAAGAAAGGTCCAGAGAAGGCAGATTCCTGTGGGGTGAACAGCACCAGACTTGCTCCGACTCAGGCAGAGGTTTGGAGAATTAAGCTCCAACAGGAGCAATGACTGCACACTCAGAGACAGCACAGAATTCACGTAATTGCCTTCCTGTCCATAATAATCTTGGGATGGGCTGCAGAAAGCCACTGCAAACCTAGGGACGTTTTAATTGATACCAGTTGTCACTTTTGCAGTCACCCGTCATTCTCATGACTTAAAGCCAGAAAGATGCCTTCTGCCTAGTAAATCAGTGGGAAGGCGTCAATAAAACTATGGCTTTCATAAAACTAACTTCAGATAGGCCAGGCAAACTTTCCTCAGCTTCCTCTATAGCCAGTGATGGGGAAAATGCTGGTTAGTAGTTTTCTTTAATATCTGTGTTTAGTGTCTGAGGCTATAACTTTCCATTAATATGCAAATTTCCTGTGCAGAAATATTCTATATATCAATATAGAATATTGCTGCTTCCTGATTTTTCCACACTCATTTCCTGCAGAAGAGGTTAGCAGCAGTAAATTGGTCCATCTCTGTGGAATAACCATCACAGGAGTTGGAAGGCATTACATAATTCACCTTTTACCCTTTGCACTTGGTAATGAATCAGGAAAACATCCTTTACATATCTTCGCACCCACAAGGAATTGGGATACACAGTAAATGCTTATCAGGTAGAAATAGTGTAGAAAATAACATACATGAAAGGAATAGATCTTAGCACTCCATCTTGTATGACTGATATGTATTTACCGTGCATTTTTTGCTATTTATAATATTTTCTAGGCTGTACTTTTGTTCAGCTGCTCCTGAGATAATACTGCACTTCTATTTATGACTAATGGGATAGTTAAAGTAGTCCCATTTACTCATCAAAGACCTGGTTCTGCAGTATTCTCACCCCTGTAAATTTTTGTACTTCATTTCTCACTACATGATTCCTTTGCAATGTAAATGCTTCTTTCAGTGTTTTCCAGTGTTTTGTAAACAAATTTGAATGCGTAAAATTCGGAGATGATCTTTCTGAGATGTGACATTAAATGCAAATAAGAAAGCCTTTTTCTCCAAACTCTGACTCAGACTTGTGAAACCTGTTTTCTATCCAACACACCATAAATGGGTGTTAAATGCGGTCATCAAAGTAATAATGGAAGAGTAAACTACCCTATCAAATTTCTAGGCTTTTTTTTTTTCAAACTGGGGCTGGTGAACTTTTTTGAGAAACAATGAAAATATGTTTCATAGTGGGAAAGAGTGACAAGTGAAACAGATCTGTCATGGCCAATGGCAGATTTTTTAATCTCTTGAAATCTTCAGTTTGATGACTGCAGAACTAGTCTTAGACCAATTTTTTTCAGATCCAGGAACAATTTGATTTTTGTAGTGTTGTAGTCAATGTTGGTTGAGGGCCAAATTTCCACCCAGATGCTCAGTGACTCCCCATCCCAGCATGAAGTGAGGAGAAACCAGGATTAGAAAGTTTGCACATGGAGATAAAGACAGGCAGGTCACTTACCAATTACTGTGCTGGGCAAAACTGGCTCAGCTTGGGGAAGACTAATTCAAATTTAAAATTTTGCCAGTTAAAATAGATTACAGTAGTGAGAACTAAAGGGAAATATTAAAACAGCTTTCCTCCCCAGTCTCCCAGGCTCAGCTTTGCTCCTTCACTCCCAACTCCTCTATACAGCCCAAAAGTGACACAGGATGGATGAGGAGATGAGGATCAATATGTAATAATTCCTCCCTTCTGTTCCTTCCCTATCACACCTCTACCCTGCTCCAGCATGGGCTCTCCACATGACTTTTAGTTCATTCAGTAACTCTGCCCAGTTTGCTGCACAGGCTGCAAGGGACACCTGCTCTGTGCCCAGACAATCTCCACACCCATAGAAGCTTCCTCCTCTCCCTCTAATCCTGGTGTTCCCTCAACTGGTACTCAAGTTTGAGAATCAACACCATGACATTAAAATCTTGTCTTTGTTCATAATATGCACCAAGTGTTCTCATCAAAGCAACTTCAGACTACCAATGAGTCGCTGCTTCCACCCAGAACTTGCAGTTACTTATGGCACTGATCTGAAGCCTCTTCAGATTCTGAAAAATATAAACCATGTTTTTATGGAAGACAAAGTAAAAAATGAAAATTAGTTTCTGAAATTGAATACAAATCCCAGGCCTGAAAATGTTTCAGATTCATGTGGTTTTGTCTGAACAACTGTTTACTGTAAATATCACCTATCTTGAAAAAGCCACATAGTTTCAATTTCTTCATTTTAATATCTTTCATAAAACTTTCTGCAAAGAATTTGACTTACTGTTTAAAATACACATAGAGAAATTCAAACACAAACATTTTATGACAGATAAAACATATGTCTGCATATTTGGAATATGTCAACCACATACTGTTATGTTGTCTTTGAATAGTGTAATATAAAAATGCAGTCTGGATATCCTTAACCATGGTAACACCATTTTGTAAATATGGCAGTAAATATTAAATCCTATGTAATGCACATATGGAAAACACAGGTTTTTTGAGACAGACAGGGTCATTTCTACTTTGCAAATTGTCTCACACAGGTAGAATTATCACTAAATTCCACTTTCATAAGAGCAGGCTCAGCTTCATCTTCTACTTGAAAAATTATAGTAATTTTTACCTAAACATCCTTGAAACAAGTTGTCAGATTTTTTAGGGAGACATGTCCTTCTATTACCATCTGCTGAAGCTTAAGAAATCACCATAAGAGGGTAAAAGGAGAGCAAACATATGTGAGAATTATTTTTTTCATCTAGTGAGCAGAATCTTATCTTAGGAAGTCCCCATCATGTTCCAGCAATATTTGCCATATTCTTCAAGCATTCATTGGAACAAAAATTGATGTCTTGTAATAGTTCATGTAGTAGAATTCCCTTTGATGGCCTTGAGTTAAATGGTAGTTCCGTCATGTCTCCTAATGAGGTTTTCAGTATTGAAGAAAGGTTCTTCTGCTTCAGTTTAAGTCCTGTGCCAGGAGGTAGAAAGCCACTTCTTACCTCCTATGATCTAAGCAAAGTAAAACTCATTGGGCAAATTCTCAAGGAAGAAGGAACAAAATTAGATCAAGTATAAAGAGGATGATTTCTAATTCCACATTGGAAAAACTTATTTGTATTCCTCATTTAGAAAGGTGAGAGGACAAAATAGGTTTATGTATCTGCTGAGTAAGTCAGAAGAAATGGGATAACTGGGAACTTTACTTAAAATTCAAAGAAAAGGTAAAGTGATATATGACTACTAGAAAATCTGTTATGTTCTGTGACATGCAAAAGCAATCTGTTCTATATGAATAACATATTTAAAAATAAAAAAACTTAGCCATCTGACAGCATATATTTCATATAATTCTTCCCTTTCCACCATATTTAGCATATAATATTTTTATTTCATGTGTCTGTCAGCCAAAGCAGCATATAAAGGATTTCCTCAGGAGATACTTCTGCAATGGTGAAGGAATCAAACATTGTTTCCCCATGCCCCCTGAACTTTGCAGAAGGCCAGCTGATAAATAACTAACCAGATCCAGAGAGATGTCAATTGCTTCTCCTCCAGGATTCACAGGGGAAAATACACAACCTGTGATTAATTGGCTTTTACCATGATTTTCCCACTACCAATATATTTGCAACCAGAATTTGGTACTAGTAAAAGCTAGATGCTGACAGCGCTTCTGTGGTAAACACTGAATGGAAAAAGTCTTTGAGTATGAATCACGTACGAGACAGCATCAGCAACAACAAAAAATGCTCATGCTTAAGTGGAAAAATATGTTACCCAATACACAAAAACTGTATCAAGGCAGCAAGCAGAAAAAGGTGTAGACCAATGGAAAGAGGGATGCAGCTGAGAAAGAAAATTAAGTCAGCATAGTATTAAAGAAGCTGGCTGTTCCTGACAGCCAGGTAGTTGAATACATGGAGGATGTCAAATGGGAAGTGAATATGGAAGTTTTCTTCAGAATGAGATCTAAAAGTGAGGAAACTGACAAGAAGTCATAAATCTGTTGACCTACAAAAATTATTTTACATAATTGTTTTTACCAATCATTCTGCATAAAATGATGGACAGTTTCTGCTTTGAGATGTCACAAGCTAAACATTCAGGAAAATAAATGACACTAGGTCACTTTTTACAAATCCGTAACATCTTACAAAATCAGGGAAGACAATTTAAAGAACTAATTTTTGGGTTAGACAAATCATTGCATTGGAGGGCTTTAATACTCTAACAGGGCTATGGAAAAGGAGCATTTAAGTTGCCATGCAACAACTTTGCTAATATTGATGAAACAGAGACAGTAGTTGACAGCCAGCTTGCAGATTAACTAAAGGAAAGCAGAGATGTATAAAACCCTGAAGAGTTAAAGCAAGCTTGATTTTGCTTTGACATACTACAGGAATGCAACAGAACTATTTTATATAAAAACAAAGAGCTCTGAAGTCAAACTGGAAAGTAGCAGCAACACTTTAAATATGCATATTGGATGCCAAAAAGAAATGGAGGTGGAGAAGTTAAAATAAATAAAATGTCTTCTGTAGCAAGCTATTGCAGTTTACAGAATTCTTGCCTCTGACAACTTCCCAAAAACCCCCATCTGAATACAGACACACAGAATAAATGGAAAATAGCCCTTATTACTGTGGGCTGTGGTTTCCAGAAGAATCAATAAAGCTAAAGGACAATAGAAATTTGATTATGCCATTAATCCACAGGACCAAGCTCAACAGCAAAATATCATCTCTGTAAACATCCTAATGAATTTTCAGGCAGATCAAAATTGTGAGGGTTGATTTCAGGATGAGTAAGTGTTTTTGGAGAAATTTTGAGACCTCTCACTAGAACTGTCACCCATCTTGGATGCTTACTGCCTGGTGCTGAAGTAGAGAGGGACAGATTTGTTTTTGTTTCATTTAAGGCAGATAATAAACCATGTTTTCTTCTTTTTAAAAGAGATAAATTTCTTCTCAGGGTAATAAAAATTCTCTGTGAACTTTGATCTTCCTCTTAGAGAGTGTAAACAGATGCATGCTTATAAAAATGTGTCAAGATAAAGAGTTACATGGTAGTACTCTGTCACTGGTCCTTCCCTATAATCTTTCCCTTTTTCTGTAAATTGTATCTTTTCACTTTCAATATGCTGAGTGCAGGGCCCAAGGTCCTTCCTTACACCTCTGTAAATCAGAGTGGAGAAAATTATTATAAAACTAGGGATATTAACATCAGAACTGAGTCCCTTGTCTCCATTTTTGACTCAGAAGCACCTCTCATACACACACACACAGAGAAGTGCATGAATAATGAATAATTGCTATAAGAAGCAAGCAAGTGGCCTTTCCTCTTTTCTCAACCTCATAGCAGAAGACCTTGAGAACTTGACCTACAGAAGAATAAGGCATAAATCTGCCAGGCAGCTATGAATATACCCAATGTCATGCCTTTTAAGGACTTGGGAAATTCATTTCATTGTTCTGACCTCAAGAGGGTCAGAATTGTTATCTCCTGGCAATGGAGCATAGACTGGCAATGGAACAAGACTGTGGTCTTGGGTTTGGAACAATAAAGAGCTTCTGTGATGAAGCAGGCAAGACTTGGACAGCACAGATTTCTTCTGAGCTAAAATATGTTTCAAGCTCTTGGCTATTCACATAAGGCTCATAAATGATGGAGGCTCCTGGAAGCTTTGGGAAATTTCATGGCTTGAAGGACTCCACATACAGCCTATTAAATTTCTAAGTATGAGAAGAAAGAGCCCCTTCTCACTGTCATCAACCCTAACTATGATTCTAAGGCAATATCAACAAAAAGTAAAATAAAACATAATCACTTATACAGGCTTATTACTGTAGACATTGAGGAAGTAACCGCATCTGCAACTGCATCTCTGTTTGGACACATACCATAGAAAAAGTGAGTCAAAAAACCTGAATATTCTGGTCAGTCCCCTTCTGCAAATGTTCCGTGCTTCTCTTTTTGTAGCCGTGGAGGAGATTATAACACTATCAGCTCTGCTGGCCTGACTAAGATTGATATAAATGGGGAGGTGTGTCCTAGAAGTCATAGTAAAAATTTCTTTATCAATTATACATGTAGTTTCCTCGTCTAGTGGGTCTTTTCTCCAGTTTATCATTCAACCATCTTTTGGACTTGCACATATCTTCTCTTTCCATACAGCAGGCTTATCTTTGAGCCATTGAATGTCCTCAATTTTTCTTCCTTCCTTCTGATCATTGAACAGAACAAAAAGATTTGAGCAATTGTGCTTTTGTTACCACTAAAACACTTCTCTCATAAAAAGCGTATGTGGCACAGACTTGGGAGGAAGAGAGATAAAATTCCTACCTGCAGTTTAAATATCCTATTAAAGGAAGAAAATTTATTGGTATTAGTAGGAGTATCATCTCATCTAAGTAACTTTGTAGCAAACTATTGATTCTTATATTCCTTTTCTGATACGGGAAATAAAATAGACCCACTCTGAATTACTTTTGTTATTTTGCTAGTGCTCTGATAGCTAGAGGCCATTCAGTTTCATATTGGACACTATCATCCATGTGGGTGCTGCTGACACAAACAATAATATAACAGTGGAAAATTGAAGCATAAATATGTTCTTTGATACATATTTAAATTTGAAATGAAGATTTAATTTGGGAAGTGATCTGCAACTTTTGCCAAGAATGAGAAAGCAAGGTGGGTGGACATATTTCTATGCAGCCTCTAGGGAGGGAAGTAACCCTATGCTATCCCAGTGTTTCTAGGTACATCTGTGATATCTCTCAGCACTCTATATTTCAGGAAGTCAGCCTGTTTGTGAAGTTATTGTAAGGTAGCAGCGGGCATAAGTAAAACACTGCTAATATAGTACTTGGCCAAAAGTAGCCTCCCCTGTAGGAGTTTGTTTATAAATTGCTTTGGTCCACTTGACAAGGTCAAATCCATTCTCTTAATGATGAATCTCATCTGTTCTGGTGAAGAAAGAAATGTTTTCTTTCACTTCTACGTGTGGTAAGAGCTCATTCATCTCTGTATGTTCTAAAGGGAAATCTAGCTACATCAGAGAGAGAAGGAGTATTCAGAGGGCAACTGATGGCCAGGAAGATATATTGAATTCACTTTCCTGGGACAGACATTCAAATGGTAACAAGTGATAGAAAACAGCTCTATATTTCAGCATGATGTGTGTTCTCTCTCTTATGATTAAACCCCCTGTGGGCCATCTGCATTTAATGGGTTAGAACTACTTTGTAGCTGCAGCTCTTTCCTTCCACGGCTCTTATTTATTTGAGACGAGACCAAACTGCACTCTAAAAGTGCAGCTTGTAGGAAACACTGCCAAAAGAATGAGAACAAAAAGGCAAATTTATGGGTCAGTGTTGTTTTAAGCATTTAACAGTATAAATAGAAAGTGTAGATAAATGTGGACATGTAAGTGACTCTGTTTATCTCAGTGACATTATTTGCCTAAATTCCAAAGGAGAATTGGTCCAATTATTTTATACAAGGGTTAATGACTCTGCACTGGTGATTTAGCATATGCATAGAAGTGTTTTCACACTAAAAGTAACAGTCCTCTTAGAACACATCTCCCTAAAACCAAAAAGCTTTGCTCAGCCTACCCCGCCTCTAAGTCTATGAAAAAATACCAGAAACAAATATGGAAACCATTGTAGTAGAAGAGATGTAAACCACTGGTTTAATAAATTTCAGTGTTTTAAAAATAGCTGAATGGACTACCTTAATAAAAAAAACTTTTCATATAAACTAAGCAATGTTGTTCCAGGACAATTCAATTTAGCATAGTAAATCTATGGTGTGTTTATTAGGGATCCTATCCTACTCCCAAGTGACATCACTCGCAATATTCCTGTTAACTTCAATTAGGATTTGATCATAAGGAGATTTTTGAGTAAAGAAAATTTCATGCCTCCTTGCCAGCACTGAGTTTTCTGGCTCGAAATATTCAATAAACTCCCAGCCAATGAGTATATTTTCCTCTTTTCTCATTGTATATACTACTTAAGCATTTGTTAAATATTACTCACTAACTCTGATTTCTATCCCAGACCTTTTTCTCAAAGACCTCCAAAATAATTTAGTGTTTTATTTACCCTGTGTGTTTAAGTAATCTCTGACAGGTTTTTCCATAGGTAAATATGTATTTCATTATATACTAAAATGTTTATAACAAGAAATGAGGAAAATCATTCCTAGTACACTAGAAGCAGAGTTGTTCCCCTAATATCACTTAGAAAGAAAAATATAATTAACATGTTTTATATTGTTATTTTCCATTAAAGATCTCAGCTGTTTTCCATTTTTAATGGTTAAGCCAAAATCATTTTAGTAAACACACCTGAGTAAATAGAGTCTTACAAACATTCAGATACTTCTGTCTGTCTTTGAACATGCTGCTTGACAAAGCTTCATTTTAATGATGCCCTTTTCTTCTCAGATGGAGAAAAATATTATTAAGGTGTTAACTAGAATTTTATCCTGCCTACAAGCATTTTGTTAACTATAATTAGACTGTATTCAACCAAAACCAAGCAAAATAAGATTTTGGGATTTAATTTAAAAAAGGCTTTACACAATTTAGTCATCCCCCTCCATATCAATAAATTGCTCATTCACAGGGCAATAATGGTATCAAAAATCTAATCTTTTGCAGCTACTGAATTACAGCAGAAGACTTTGCCTCACTGTAATGACAGTGTGACTAAAGTAAACTGTAGTTAATTCACGCAGGAGTACAAGGCAGGGAGAATCAAGCCTATTTCAATTATTTTTCATTATTAAAGAATGCAGAAACCATCATTGCATCAGATTCTGAGAGATGAAGCTACCAACTCTTATGTCATGGAGGGTTGCTATAGTCAGAACTGGAGCACAGAAAAACACTCCTGTAGTGGCATCTTGTGAACCATCAAGTTCCACTCTATAAGCCAGTCAGAAATTACTATTTTTGACCTGATCCTATAACCTACACTTTTTGAAATTATGTTTTTCATGCTAACATCAATTACTTTAACCAGTATTATTTCCTATACATTGATGTATTTATTAGTCCAGTGTACTGGTTTTTCCTATGGGAATAATCACTGTTATGAAGTTGGGCAGCATGACTCAAGCTGAAGTTGAGCTTTTGAATGTGAGGCCTCACAAGTATAAGGGCTCACAAACCCCTGTTCTTTGAGAAAAGAATGGATTTTGAAGATTGACCTATTTGGTTTTCGCTTTTTTCCTTGTATTATATATCCTGTGTGGATAGTTTGAACAGATTTGATGAGGAATGATATAAGTTTTTTGTTGTCATTTAAACAGAGTAAAAATAACTGGCAGGAACAGGCCAATATCTTAAATATATTTTATGTGATAGTGTTGTGATCTATTCCTTCATTTGCATGCCATAGCCATAGCAGTTTTAATGAGCCTGTGGTGCAAAGGAGAATGGCTGAGCTTCAGGAACTTAGTGGACTCACTGTTCTAACCATCCCTGAGTTTTAATGTTCTGTCCTCATGCTGCCTCAAAAATGCAGTGAAAATCTTGAAATCTTTGGATTTGTGCTGAATAGAGTTGATAACACAGAGATGTTTTCATTATTACTGAACAGTGCTTACACAGAGCCGAGGCCTTTTCTGCTTTTCATACTGCTACATTGGCATGGAAGTTGGGGGTGCCTGGGAGGCTGGGAGGAGACACAGCCTGGATAGGTGACCCCAACTGAGCAAAGGGACATTCCAGGCCATGTGGCATCACGCTCAGTATATAAAGTGGGGGGAAGAAGGAGGAATGGAGGGGACATTTGGAGTGATGTATGTCTTCCCAAGTCACTATTATGTGTGATGGGCCCCTGCTCTCCTGGAGATGGCTGAACACCTGCCTGCCCATGGGAAGCAGTGAATTCATTTCTTGGTTTGCTCTGCTTGTGTACATGGCATTTGCTTTCCTTATTAAGCTGTCTTTATCTCAATCCACGAGTTTCCCAGCTTTCACCCTTCCAATTCTCTCCCCAGTCTCTCTGGTGTGGGAGTGAACAAGCAGCTGCATGAGGCTTGGCTGCTGGCAGGGTTTAAACCACTAAGGGGAAAGAAGGGAAGAAATCCTTGTTACAGAAAGAACTTCTCCTGAAAATATTTTGAAACTAAGAAATGTAAGTGGTAATGGGTTCTAACTCTAATCAGCCTCATTTAACTCTGATTTCTAAATAGCACTGATATTTAGAAATCTATCAATAAAACAACCTTTGTAATTTTGAAAAAAAACCTGTAATATTTTATTGTTTGCAAACGAAATCATTTACTTCTATCATGCTAAACTATCTCATTATTAAATGCATTATATAGGTTATATTTGTTAAATTTTCCATATTTACCATGAAGTTCATAGTCAAAATGCCTTTTTACATATTGAACTGGATTTTTTTCAACACTTCACTGTACCAAATGTTGTGACAGTAAAGAAGCGAAGTGAGAAATATAGTTCATTTCAACTTATTCTCAGCAACAAAAGATGCTTTCATTGATATGTTCCGATGGTATTTAACACTGTTGGTTAAACTGTAGGTAGAAATAATTTTTGTCAAACTTTTCTGACCAACTTAATTGCAAGAAGACTGTATCTTTAGCTGCTAAATGTAGTGTTGTCCATCACTTATGAGTCTGCAAAAATCTTAACATAAATAAATTTACATTTCATAGGTAAATTTACATTTGGTCCAAAATTTGTTAAAACATAGGCTTAATATTTTCAAAATGTTGATGAATCAATCATACGAGAAAAACAGTGCATCAATAATTAGAACAATATTTCACTTTCTCTTTAAATAGGATAGGGACACTTTGCCCAAAAGTTCTATAAATTTACTTTTTAGCACAGCATGATGATCACATGTTTCAAACATTGGTTAACATACTTGGCAGGAAGGCTATGTAAATCACCTTCTTTTGTTTTTAGTGCATTTTCCACATGTTCAAGAAGCAGAGAAAAGATTAGTTGCTCATGAGAAGAAATCATTAAGTGATAAAATCAAAGCACAAGAACACAAGTCCTGTCAAATGTGGGAGTGTCATCCAGTAGAAAATAATATAATTTACCTTTGATAGAAACTTACTTAAATTATTTACATGTACTGAGATGTCTCTTTTCTAGAATTTTCTTAGAAAAAGCGAACACTACCAATAGCCCTGTGGAGTCTTTTTGCACTATTTGTGGAATAAGGAGCTACTCATCTTGGTTCAAAAATCTGAGTCTGGCCTTAAGCCAGGGTGGGCCAGATTCTGCCATCCTTACCAGAGCTGAATAGTACCTTAAGCTGGGCCTGATTATGAACCGATTACTCATGTTGTGCTGAGAGGCTTTTTTTGCATGAATGGGGCCATTGTGAATAAACATTTACAAGTGATTCACAATTTGGCCTATGTGAGTAGCCTCGCTGCCATCAATGCAGCTACTCATGGAGTAAAGCACTCCTACATAAAACTGGCAGAATGTGACCCTGTTGTAGTACTTGACATCTAACACGAAGATACTTTTTCATTAGCTAAATGAAACGCTGCAACCAACAGGCTATCATTCATTCTTTGAGACGAGGCTGATGCAAGAGCATGACAAGCTTAATGCGGGCCTGCAACTTATCACACCTCAGGTTTAATGAAGGGTTGAATACCTATTTATTTAATGTATAAAGTTATGCTAGCAACGTGTAACAAATAATTTCCATTGCTGGACTTGAGGATGAAGAATTAATTAGAATTGCATCCTTTTCACTTAATTAAAATCAACAGGAAGATCACATGATCCTTTTTTTTTTCTTAACTTTTATTTTGGAACCTTCAAGCATCTAAAATTGTTGTAATATTTTGAAAATGGATATTGATTTTCCCCAAGTAATCTGCAATTACAATTAATTCCTAGGAATTCTTGCATTTTACTCCTGACAAAAAACCTTGTACAAATTCTTTGGAGGGGGATTTCAGAAGACAACAATAGCAAATTCTGCTATGAAAATAAATAAGTAAATTGAAAGAGGCAACAATAAAAATGGATTGCAGATTGTCAGCTAAACTTTTCCTTCTTTGTCCACTAATGATGCCCTAAAAAAAATGCTGGAAATCACTTTGGCATGTTCTAAACTCTATACCTTAAAAAAATTATTATGTGGAAACTGAATAAAATATATATATAGCTAAAAAAAAAAAAGGAAAATGATTTTTTGAACTGAAAACGGTTTGCTAAATAAATCCCTTGTATTTCAACCGCTTTCATCCTTCCACATGTGGCAAAAGTGTCTAAACAAATCTAATGTCTCTACCTGTACCAATAAAATTCTTTTTCTTCGCTTTAAATCATAAGGCTAGTTTTACTGCCATCTAAACAGACCATAAAAAAAGGAAAAGACAACTTCTATCCAGAATACTCTTTTCCAGCTCTTCAGGCCAAAGTTGAAGCTAATTTTTAGAAGGAGAATCAAATCAGGAAACCACAAATTGGAGTATATATATGTGTTAAAATTTGAGTTTATTAATAGTGGGAAATAGGGAAACCTTCCTTTCAGCTGTATAAGAATCTGCTGTAAAAAATCCCATTTTCCGTTGATTCTGATGGTTTCAAAGTTAAGTTTCTTTATTCCTTTGAAAGGCTGAAGAATGAGTCCATCTCCTATTTTGTTTCAGGTTTAGCCCCCCTGAGTGGGAGCAGAGAAAATCTGGGGATTCCTGTGTGTTTGTTTTTGTGAGTACTGGTAGTTCTGCAGTTGCTGTGACGAAATGTGCTTCCCGGACCTTCCCTTTGTCCCCCATCCTCCCTCTGTTCCTAACTAATGGCCAGAGAGAAAAGCAAGAACGAGCAGGGGGTGCTCAGAGAGTTGTATCCTGTTCTAATCACAGCCATGCAAGTCCTTTATTTCAATTAATTTAGTTTGCCTTTATGAACCTGAGAGACTGACTGTTGCTTTCAAAGAGGCTGACATTTCACTCATCTGAAGGAGCTTGGAATGTGACAGGGGAAAGGGAGGAGAAGTAAATCAAAGCAGATAGCAATTCTCCAGATGTAAAGTATTTTTCTTCTCCTCTATTTTTTTTTCCACCAGAAATGTCAGAAAGTCTGCTGACATTTTAATTCCTTTGTGATAGGCTAGGAGCTGAGAGCCAAATCCTGCTGCCATTGCAGTCAAAAAGATTTTTCCTATATACTTTAAAGGTAGCAAACCAGTCTTACACTCTGGAAAGTATATAAGCAAAGTATTAACAAAATGGAAGTAAAACTAAATTAATTGTACTGTAATAACATCTTAAGGTCAGTTACAAACTGAAACTGGCCAGCCTTGTTGGACTTTTTTTTTGTTTCAATTTGACTACCAAGTAGCAAAACCCAGTAAGATGGACTGTACTAGAAATAAGATTTCACTGTTGTGTTGTTCGGATTTTTTTCCCTAATCTGTATTTTGCTAAAAGTGTAGGAGTACTATTCCATGCTGTCTTTTCGTCACCTAAGTTTCACAACACGCTGTCTGCAACCTTTAAGATTTAATTTAAACACACCAGTTGATACATAATTTCTGTATATCTTTGAAAACTCTATTAAACACTGTGATCCCACTTTTAGTGTTGTATTTGAGCCAAAAAAACTCATTATTTTTAACAGGAATACACTCATGTCCATAAGATAAAGTAGTACCTTCTATTCTTATTGCATTATTTGTTCATTGGTGTAAGTTCAACAAGCTCAACATGCATTTAGCAGAACAGCAGAGCTGTCTTAGAGCAGCAGCGCAGTGCTGAGAGAACTCAGGCTACAAATTCTACCTACAACATGGATGGTCATATATTTCCTTCTTTGAGTGGTGTGCTTAGAGATTTACATCATGGGTTTAGTATAATAAATTTATTATCTTTTACAGAGTTGTTGCCTTATGAAGTATTCATTTGTAAAGCAAGAGTTTTTTATACATGACTGCTAAAAACCATGGAGAAGACACATTTGCTTAGTAGTTTTATTTTTTTTGCAGGTTTTATAATCATATTTCATCAACTGGTACAACAAAACATACTTATATATAAAATCAAAACAAAGAGGGCTTGTTGAGCTTGATGCATGGTAAATCTATTTGGTTTATTCTTGGTTTATTGTTAAATATTATATTGCATTTCTTTAAGCAGACATCATGTATATTGTGATTTCTAGCATTCCACACGCAGCAGCTTATTGTTGTTCCCTTTAAATATGAGAAATAAAAAATGTTTTAGTTTGCTATTAAAAAAAAAAAAAGAAAAAAGAAATTGAGAGAGGGTACTGCTATATTACATGGCCCAAGAAATATTGGCAGCATGCTCTTTGGCTTTCATCCGTAGAACTGCAATGCTGGAGGACCTCCTTTCAAACTCTGGCTTGGTTTCAAAAGCATGTCCATTGGTTGCCCCAGAAAGCAACGAGTCAGTGAAAAAATTATTGAGGGGCACGTGGCTGAACTGATTCTGGTGGTTTGAAAAGCCTGTGTAGCCAGAATCTGTGCGGGGTGAATGGGAGTAAGGTGTCATACAGGAGGACGTGTCTCGTGGCAGCATGCAGGAGGTAACCACAGAGCCGCTAGCCGCATTCCCTGCCCACAGATTGTTCTGAATCTGGAACACATAAAATGAATACAATTAAATGTAGATAGTTCATCTCTTGTTTTCTGCAATGCTTGGCTTGCTTTGTTTCACACATAATTTGTTCTCCTCTGAAACAAGCAACAAGTACTTAACGAGTTCTCTGCAATCATGTTAGAAAATAGTATGAAGAGATCACATGAGTCAAAATCCAAGATCATTAACTTAAGAGCAAGGGCTGAATGAGTCATGTTCCTTACTTTGTTATCCTTTTGCTCTGTGGCTCCATATGAGATGCCTACTGTTGAGCCTCAGGATGCCATCAGCCCAGCCAGTCAATAAAATTAATGGAAACACACCAGAGAAAAAGTGTCAAAAAGTGTACAAGATCATAGATGTTT
Organism: Pardalotus punctatus; assembly: GCA_013400915.1. Lineage (NCBI taxonomy): Eukaryota > Metazoa > Chordata > Aves > Passeriformes > Pardalotidae > Pardalotus > Pardalotus punctatus. The sequence goes on along the minus strand of VZTX01029156.1, from coordinate 527,390 downwards.
TCACCATAAATGCTTCTGGTCATTAGAATGCCCACTGTAATGGCAGGAAAGACTAGAAAAGGGTGAACAAAGAAAACCAATTTGGATTTCTCAAGTGACAAAGCCCAACAATTATTTGCAAAATTTAATAATGAGAAGCCTTGCTTAATTACTTTAAAACAAATAAAACAATAAAACACAGGAATTACTGCTAATGCATTCAAGACTTTTTCTTAAATTTGTTTCAAAGATAGATTTGAGATAAAATTTCTTTTCATTATGTTTTTATGTGAAATTATACTTTGAGGGCATTTCTGTTTCAGCTTTCAGCCTTAACAGGCTGCACTGTGCATCCCTGGAAAATGTTGCATGACAGACAAGGACACAAACCTTGGTTACCAGCAATGTCTGGAGTAACCATTTATTCAAGCTTTGATGTATAATCCTTGCTATACTTGGCAGTCACTGAGTCTCAGGCCTTCTCCCATCTATGTAGAGATGTTTTTTATGGATAGGTTTTTTTTCACTTGTTTGTTACTAGATGAACAGACAGGAAGATTTTCAAGACCTAACATAAGACAGCTCTTGTTATCTCAGACTGCATGGTCTTTCATTCCTGCTCCATTCACTGTGATTTTGTCAAACTTCACACTCAGCAATTGCCCTTCTGTTTTTTCAAACTCTCTACTCTCTCTCTCTATCAGTACTACACGTATATGATATAATTTATGACATACTCAAATTTCCTCAGTCATTTCTCATTTGCATGCAACATTATACAATATACAGCTTTGTATGTCTTCTCCACTTTTATTGATTTATCTTTCCTGAATGCTGATATTTTTTAACATACAAACATCAGGCAAGATGTTTTTAACCCCCATTCACAGTATAGATCTTGTCAGCCAGTGTCTATATTCTTTCCTATTTGTTTTCCTTTGCTAAATTTGTCTTCATTCTAAAAATCTGTTGTCTGTTCAGTGTATCCTTGCTCTGATGCACTGCCATTGAGCCCACATGCCTTTGTTCTCTGTGATATGTTGGAGTAACTCAATTACTCTTCACTTAGCACTGTAAAGTGAGTTCCCACTTCAAACTTAATTTTACATTCACATTCCAAATCCATAGACAAAGGAATTTTGACTTTAAGATATGAAGGTTATCTCTCTAGCTGAGTGATTTTTTCCTGTCAAAGCAGAGGTCAGGGGAAGCAATGAATTATGACAGACACACACATACACACACAGAATGAAAACATGCTTCTAACGCTGATGAGTTGTGTTTTCTCCCGTTGCCCTATCACTTTGCAACAGCACATACTCACCCAACCACCAACAAGCTCAAGCCATAAATTATGGTTCGCTGAACTCATCTAGCTGAGATCTTGTGTAGATAGGAAGGATGAAATAGTCTTATTTTAAAAGTTAATATTTTAAACAGTTCTATTAGCAAGGTCATCAGGAGCTGATGAACCAATCTGGGCTCCTTGGGAATTCCAGCACCAAAAATTAGATTCAGTAAATGATCCATTTTGGTTTCTTGCAAAAGCCTGGGGAAAAGTCATGGTAGCAACACATCTCCCCAGACTCTTGGTGTGCCCATCTAGTTCACAGAGACATGCAGCCACACACACTCGTGGATGTGGCTTGCCTTTCCACACACACACACACACACAGAGCTGGGCACACCTCAGGCTTCTGCTCCTGTGTATTTTAGGTGGTCTGCTGACAGGTCATGGAGTGAGTAAGGTGCCTGATGAAGGATATGGAAGATTTTTTCTTCCTTCTTGTGGGCCTCCTGAAGTCCACATGAGGAAATCTAATAAAAGTTTCAGAGCTTTCCAGTTCCCTCCTCCCATAATCAGTTTTTAGAACACTCAAACATCAGCCCATGGGAGACTCTCTACAGTTTGACATGATCCCCAGCTGCCTTATTACTCCATAATTAACCTACCTGAGCCAGTTTTGACTTATAATCAGACAAATTTCCCCAGGGAGAGACCAGTTAATCTATGCAGTGTCTAATATATGAGCTATTTCTGAAGGAGCTCATAATCTCCAAAGCGAACTCACATGTGACAAAGTCTCATTTATCTGACTTACTAAAATTTCTTTCTAAAAAATGCTATGCCAAATGCTGCAGTCACACAGGCTGCAGAGATATAATTATGGGAAGAATTTTTAAAAAAAACTGTTTAAATATGAACATGCACAAGTTTGCCTTTAATACAGTCATGATGGGAAATCTTCAAAAGGTTCAGACGCTCAGTTTGAAAGTGCCCAACAACCTATGTGGTCTGGAGGAATCACAAAACCACTCTTTCTTTCCATATTTCTAGTAGTTTGGTTTGCAGTAAACTAAGTTTAGTATCACTAATTTTACTGATGTTTTTATCCTCAGCAAATCACTTTCAATTTAGCTTCAATGAGATTGCACAGGTGTAAATGAGAACAGAATTTAGCTGCAAATCCTAAAACATGCCAATGCCTTGTTAAAGAAATATGTGAACAAGCTATTAATTCTTAAAACTTTCAAAGGAGTGCCCTAGGTTTCTTCCTTAGAGAAAGAAATCCAAATGAGTGAACTTAACTTCAGGAATGCCACAATATCCTAAGAAAGCTTTACATCTTCTCTCATGAGGCAACTATTTTTCCAAAAGAATGTTTCAGTCATATCAATTTTCTATTCATTTTAGTTAGTTGAGTGACTTCACATTTGATATTAAATTTTCATTTCTTTACAAGGATTTACAACATAAATATCTTGTAGTGAAATTTGGGTGCAGAAGGTATTCCTGTATTAAAAATAAATACAGAAATGTTTCACAATAAGTCAAAATTATCAGACCTTCTTCTGGTATGTTAGAAGGAAAAGCGACATTATGTACATGAATTTAAAGAAAATATTTTTCCTCTTAAAATCTTGTGTGATCCATGAACTATATAAAAGGCAATTCAGAGGCTGTGAATGAGGCCATACATACAGCACATCTCTGGTTTCTGTTAACATCACAAACAACTTGAGCTTTGCTCTTGTGGTTACCATGAAATTACCAGAGCCCTTCAATATATTTACCTACTGTACATTTTATACACACATACACATGCACACACACCCTTCCTGATAGAAAAAGAAATAGGATTTCATAGCTGTGACAAGAACATAACTGGAGAGTTACGGTTGTTAACATGGCTATGATATAATTTCCTAAGCACATGACCTGCTGTTAGACACTGCAGAGGAAAATGAGCTGAGGTAATTGGTCATCCCTTTTGGTGTCATCGCTTTTTTGCTTTTTTTCTTTTAAACTTTCAAGCTCCTTATGCAGCACCTGGAGATATCCCACAAACTCAAATCTCAACATTTTCTGGGAGTTTTACTCTCGCTTCCCCAGCTTTGGCTCTCCCATCACCAAATCCCTTGACTCGTGTTATTTCAGTCACCAGAGTAGAGTCTGTCCCCAGCAGACACACATATGAGCACACACAGCTTCTGTTTGAGTGCACATGAGTTTTAGTGCTTCAAATGGGAAACAAAATCCTAATCTCTTTTAAGATCTCTAGATAGTAAGAGATGTTCTTATTATATGACCTAATAAATGTTATATGTGTTGATTGTTATTATAATTACTCTAGCAAGTAATCAGACACTACAGATTTACTCTCTTTTCAGGGTGTTCCTGGTCACTGCAAGGCAAACAAGAGTGCCACTAACAGAACAGTTAAGAATTTATGTAATTGTAGAAAATGTGAATGTTTGACTGATTTGCTAAATTTTTGTCACTCCTCTCCTTGTGTAAAACAACAGTCCTTTCACTGCCAGATATCAAATCTGTGCTAGCACAAGGAGCTACTTTAGGCAAATTAAATGCAATAGCTGTTCAACTGCTCAAAACTGCTAGTTCACAACTCGTATCTATCAGCACAATTAATTTGGTCTGTCACGTTCCACATTTTCTTTTCTGGGTGCCTCTTTAGAACATCCAAAATATGGGTAGAAATTTGCCTGTACTTCCCAAGTTTATAGATTCTCAGAATAGTTTAAACTGAAAGGAGCCTCTGGGATTATTTTTCTAAACTCTTGCTTACAACTACCCTTGAATTTAGATAAGGTTACTCAAGCCCCATCCAGACATGTTTTGAGTAGCTCCAGCTACAGGAATTCATTAATATCTATGGGCCAAACTAGTCCCAAAGCATCACCATTCTGTGTTTTCACATTTATATCTAGACAGAACACTTCTCAGTGTAATTTGTGATCATTTTGTAGGAGCTGTTGGACCAAGTGCAGATGGGAAGATCGCCTGTGCTGTATTGGGCTCAGGTATGTATGAGAAAGGTACAGCACACCATTTGCAGATATAAATAAAATGCTTGTAGTGCTGTGTGTAGAGCCATGATAGTGATATAGCTCTAAAATATGTGATAGATCCCTTCAGTCCACATTTAGGCTCACATGGTAAAAAAAATAAAAATCTGATCATTAGATTCCACAATTAAACCATTTTGCTAAGCTTCAAAATTATGAGGATTTAAAAAGTCATCAAGCTTTCATTATTGTATAGGATGTTTTCTAAACTGTACTACTGCAATCTTGGGGCCAGTTACACTAAGGATTAATTATGTTTCATCTCTATGATACTGTTAAAGGCAAAATATCATACTTTGGAAAATGCTATTAAAAATTTTGTATATCTCAGAAAAAAAAAATATGCCTTATAATTAAGCCCTAGTAAAGTCACTCACACTTAAAGAAATACTTGTTTCACAAAAAAAACCCAAAAACATAGAGCAACAAACTGAAATCGAGTCTATGAGAATGATCACATACAGTGGTGGTTTATTACCATGAAAAAATAAAACGCTGTGCATGAGTTACTTTGTGTGGAACAGACACCCCCCCAGAGAGATTTGAAATGCCACTCTTGTTGGAGGATCAGCCACAGCAAGGCAAGTGAGCACACATGGAGCAAGACACACACCATCCAGGTGGTGGCTCAGCCTGAGCTTCATGCTGTCGCAGCTAGACAGCGTGAGTGAGTGATAAAACTTCTTTGAAGCTAGCTCAGATATGCCTGCCACATCTACTCGTGCTACATCAGTGTACCCTGAGCCTTAATGAACTATTGTGATTAACTGTCATCTATATGTCTACTACAGTTAAAAGAAATTTTAAGTCATATAACATGTGGTGTCTAATATATTCCATATGAACATTTAATTGGAGCATGTAGCTTTGATTATTGCTAATGAGGATTAGCCATATGTACTAAGGCTAGTGAAAAGTATAATGATGATCCAAGGGCTTAGTACTTAACACATGTACACTGACACCACTTCTACACTCTTTGATTGCCAGCACATCATGTGATGCCATGCTGTTCAACATATTAATTTGATTTATCATTCTGGTGGATGAAATGCAAACTTCAGCCTCTTGCTTCTATTTCTGAGATTTCAACATTTTCCTTTCTTTCTACACCTTCTATATCACTCCTGTTCCCATACTTCTTAAAAGCTTTTGTAGTCTTAAGATTCCCACCTGCACTAGAGTGGGTTTTTTCAACTGAAACAAAACATTAAATTCTATCCTATCAAACTCTTGACTGCATTTTCAAGAAAACTTAAAAAACCCCAAACATTTTACACATAATACTAAGAGGGAAAGTAGAATGAATGCTTTTAAAAGAACTTAGAAGAAAAATTACAACAAATGAACATGATTCAAAGAACAAGAAAGAAGGAGGAAAGATGCAAAGGAAAGAGCCTAGGTCGGAGGAAAATGTTGCCCTTTTTTTCTGCTTTTCAATGATACAATTTAATGTTTATTTGCATACTGATGCACTAATCTATAAAAATATTATCTTTATAAATTTGATTCATACATGGAAAGCTGGAAGTCTGTGTGAAAATAGTATAGGCCCTTGTATGTGTAAATTAGGAGAGGGTAGAATGAAATTTTGTCTCAGGTTTTCTGGCTACTTCTCTTAGGTAAGCATTGAATCTGATGAGATCAAGTGCCCTTTGTAACAGTGGCCTTCCCACTAACACAGGGTGGCAGAAGGAGTCAAATAAAGATCAATAAGGTAAGAGAAGAACAAAGCTAAAGAGGCTTTCTATTGTTCCTCTTCCAAGATATCATTTATAGATCCATGTAAGATAACTACAGATGACTGCAGCTGAACCAGGTAACAGAATAAAAAAAATTTTAGAGATCATCTACTTATTTTACACCTTACACTTTAGGAATAAAAAATTTAATTGATCAGATTTTTGCCAGCTTTAAAAGGAACATGTCTGCCACAAAAGTCTCTTTCGTTAAGTTTCCTAAACAGAAATGTCTAGGACTTGTCTGACCATGGCTGCCTACAATGAAGGATGGATCCTTCTTGTAAGTCCTGTTTGTCAATACTTCAACAGTGTCTCAAATATCCTGAGACATCTTCAATAACTCTGAACACTGTATTTAGGAGACCAAATTAAGTATGGCTTGTTTACTAACATTCACTGAGGTGAAATGAAGTAAACTTCCCCATGAAATGAATCTGCATTCATTTCCCCACTGCTATTAAGATGGTCCATCTTCATTTTCATACCATCGGTAGGATATTGCTAGTTAAGCTGAAACTGTCAAGGATATGTGTTTTTCTGAGTGCACTTAAGATGACTTAGACCACAATGTGTTGCATCTGCGAGGGAAGTTTGAAGTTCAAATATTGAAACTAATGAAACTGAAACATTTTACTAAAATGAATGAAAACCACTGTGCATAACATTTTCCTGGAAAAATCTGATTTTCAGCATATTGTTGTTAAAGCCTTGAAAAAACATGTGAATAACAGATGATTGTATTGGAATATTGTACAAACTGCCCTCCTCTTAATCCAGGTTTTGACAGTAAAGTTAATGGAAAATATATGCATGCAGAATCTGGCCAGTTTAGGAGGTATTTAACTTCTTGGCAGGTAAATGAGCAATTTTTATGGAAAAGCAACATCTAGAGTCAACATACCATAAAAATAATTAAGGGTAGACTGAAAGAGCAAAACAAAGAATTATGATCTACCAAAAAAAAAAATTGTTATTATTGTGAAGATAAAGATGTGGAATTTAATAGCAAAATTAAACTGGATTAGAGAGACAGGTGTTGGACCAGATCCCCTCTAGAGGTCACTTCCTCAACCTTTGTCTGATTCAGAGACAACCTTCTGTCTGAAATAAATTGGAAGAATCATCTTCTCACAGGAAAAAACTTTCAGGTTAATGTAGTCACACAATGCATAGCAGCATTATGTTCTTAATTTGTGTTTGATGAAGATAATTGGTGAAGAGACTAAGCACTCCACAACACCCTTTGTTGGCTGCAAGAGACTTCTGCTGGAATGCAGCCAATATGTGTTTTCTCAACACATCCATGGTTGGACTCAAAACAGAAAATCTTCAGGCTGCAAATCCTTATAATGCACACCAGAAATTCACATTGGTTCCTGTTGTTTCTGCCAGAGAGCTGTAAACATCTCAGCTTGATTTCATCTTTTTTCAACAGTCAACCTATATTTTTTTTCCAGCAACAGGGAATCTCTTTCTCCCCATGTTAATAAAGGCTTCTTAAATAAGCTCTAGTGGTCTGCGTTCCAAAATCTGCAAGAAAAACTATTTACTCAAAAATATGGCAAAGCTTGTCTAATATTTGCTTATTGTATTGTCACAAGAGAAGTGTTTGTACACAGGCAGTAGTGTGGGAATAAAAGTAAAGAAAAAAAGTCTATTTGATTTCTTTTCTTACATTAGCTACAATGAAATAATGGAATTGTTAGGGAAATTAGTCTATAACATTAGAATGAAACATGCAGATAACAATTTTAAATATCTTTTCTGCCTGAATTGTGGGACAGATGGATGAATTTATAGCAAATCAGTCACTGTATATTTATTTTCCATTAGTGAGGCACTTAAAAATGGACATCTAGTTCAAAAGGTTTGAATGCAGTGATGTGAGTGGATATTGTGTTTTTGAAACAGATTTTCATTGTCTCAGGCATTCTTACTGAAAATATTATGTACGTGGTAGAGATGTGGTTTTACTGAAGGTGAGGATTTAAGAATGTGAAAACTATGCCGCCAGCTTAGAAAGAGCATGAATTTTTATTAAATGTTCTGTGACAATTATCTGGATACCTACTCATATCCCAGTATACAGAAAAGTAGCCAACTTCTCTGAGGAGTGGGCTACCTGGTTTTTATCATGTAGCCAAGCTATGCATGCAACCCTCAGCTGAAACAGCCAATGCAAAGTGGATTCACGCCTTTATTTAGCTCCTTGTTCCTGTTCTTGGAGTTCAGAAGAGCACAATGCAGCTTTCTCATGCAGGTGACCAGAGTCCATCACACATTTGTGCCTGTCTGTTCATCTGCACTGTTAGTCTGTGGTTGTAGGTGAGCAGGTCCTATTTGTGTTTGTGAATGAATACACATTTTGTATTTCTACACATTTTAGAGATGCTTGATCTAAGATGATGGGACCTGCATTTGCATTTCAATCTTCTGTTTTTAAGAATCTATGAATTAATGATGGATACATTTATCAGGCTGAAACTTAGTTGTGTTGTCAGTCTAGGAGATATTTTTTGACAAAAATGTAAACAAAAATGCAGTGAATTAATCTTTTTAACGATCAGAAAGTACAGAACAGATATTTTATTTGGTTTAGAATTTTATAGATCATATTATCATATAGCTTTTAAATGTGGGATTTTTTAAAAACATTAATTTTAGAACAATCATTTTAAGTCCTTACAAATGACTTACATTATTCCATTAGCTTATGGTAATGAAACTTTGGTCAGTTGTGAAAATTTGTAGATTAAATCCTACTAAAAATACACTATGAGCTTGCAGACAAAAAAAATTTAGTCTAGAAATCCCAAAGCTTAAACACTGGTCCTTGTACCATTTGTTGTGATCCTATAGGTAAGTCAGAAAGACCTTCAAAAGAATGCTGACCACCTTGAGTGATATTTGTGAGTGAACATGCATCTAAGTCTTTGTGAATCCACCTGGGACTACCTAAAATTTTGTCCACCTGCTTAAATGCAGAGTCTGTCATGCAGTGGTTGCTAATGTGACTTGGGTTGTTGCACTCTTCCATTATAAAACACACCAGACAGACTCAAAGTGTCATCATAGCTGAAATGGTTGTGTCCATGTTCTGAGCTGCTGGAACACAAGCCAGCTCTGGCCCAGGCACGAACCACGTAACGTGCAACCTCTTCAGAGGTAAAGCCTGTAAAGCTGAGCAGATGACACGTGAGGTTCACAGCTAATCGCATTCATAGAATCATAGAATCATTAAGGTTGGAAGAGACCTCCAAGGTCATCAGGTCCAACATTTGACTAAACACTGCCATGCCAGCTAAAGCGTAGCACTAATTGCCATTTCAATTGTTCCTTGAATATTTCCAGGGATGGGGTCTCCATCACTCCAATGCTTAGCCAGCCTTTCAGTGGAAAAATCCTTCCTGATGTCTGACCTGAATGTCCCCTGCCTCAACTTGAGGTTTTGTCCTCTTGACCTGTCACTCATTCCCTGTGAGAAGAGACCAAGGCCCATCTTGCTACAACCTTCTTTCAGGCAGTTGTAGAAAGAGATAAGGTCTCTCCTGAGTCTCCTTTTCTCCAGGCTAAACACTTCCAGCTCCCTCAGCTGCTCCGCATATGACCCTTCTCCAGACCCTTTGCTTGTTCAATTGCCCTTCTCTGGACATGCTCCAGCACTTCAATGTCCTCCTTGTAATGAGGGATCCAGAACAGGACACAGGATTTGAGGTGTGGTCTCACCACAGCCAAGCACAGGGGGACAATCCTTGCCCTGGTCCTGCAGTATTTCTGATCCAGGCCAGGATGCCATTGGCCTTCTTGGCCACCTGGGCACTGCTGGCTCATGTTGAGCTGCTGTCAACAAACACCCACAGGCTCTTCTCTGCTGGGTCAATATCCAGCCAGTCTTCCCTGACCCTGAGGAACTCTTCATTCAGCCAATTTAGAGCACGACCAAAGCAGGCTCACATGGAATATAAGTATATTCTTAAGGTTGGCAGAGACCCTGCTACCTAATAGAGCAAAGAGCACCGGAACACCATTAGTGGAATGGAACCATGCAAGAATTTTTGCTTGGTATGGTGCTTTTTTTTTTATTAAGTATGAGTTAAAAGCAGTGTGAAAAACAACAGCTTCAGAATAAAAGCATTCAATGTGCTAAAACAAGCAAGCAAAAAACAAAAGCAGAGAGTGAGGTAAAGCAGTGAACCAAAGGACTGGAGAACAGACACAGAAGATTGCGATCTTATTACACAGTATGCCTTACTATATACTAATAGAGAACTGAAAAAGAAAAAAAACCAACAAATTAAACCAACTACAACTGTCTGAGACAGCTGCCTTGTCCCTCTGCCTCTCTCTCCCAGCCACATAAATTCAATTCTGATTCTACATGGCTATATTACGGTTTTATGCTAGTAGAAGACTTGTTCTATTTAATGGTCTGTTGAGGTCCATAAAGTAAGTATGCATGTTTAATATATCAGAAGGAAGCTGTCTTGAGATCATATAGTTTATGCCTCAAAAAAGTAGCAATTTAACAAAGTATGCAAGACCAGATCTGTTAAGATGGTTCTGCCAAACGTAGAACCAAAGTACTACTTGTTCTTTACCATACCTGAGGGTAGCTGTCAGTCCTTGGAAGAACAGATATATCATAGGTGGCAGCAAAGTGGCTCTTAGCTTGCTGGATCTGACCGTAGCGTTCTCTTTTCCTCCATTTTGCTCTTCGATTCTGGAACCAAACCTACAGTATACAAAGAAACAATCAGTGTAAACTCAATTGCATACTGTGGGAAGAGTTTTAGGAAAAGCTCAAGATTTTGGACAGCGGCTTTGAAAATTTCTGTTTATCTACCAAAGAGAAGTTCTCCACCTGAAAATGAATTTCTTATAGTTTCAATCTTGTCAGCGTCAGACCTGCTTAAGTTATTACTGGCTATTTTAAAAGTACAATTGTTTACTTTGTATTATCTCAAGCAAAACAAAACAAAACAACCCCCACAAAGAACAAAACCAAACAAACAAAAAAAAAAAAAAACCACAAAAAAAATACAAAACAAACAAACAAAAAACCCCAACCTGATACAGATCAGCCTATCGCAAGTAAAATTGTAAAGAAACTTTCACTTAAATTCCCATGCCCTGACTTGCTATGATGACCCATAATCTGCTTCCTAGAGGTGTACATAATCTTTACCAAGTGCAGTAATAAAAAGGCAGGAAAAACTGGCACAATCATAGTAGCCTGCTAGGCCAAGCAAAACCACCACACTGCACAGCAGAAAAAGTTCCTCTAAGGAAGGCTAAAAGGCCAGGAAGATAATAAAAAGTAACCGTGTCACAGAGTTTTTGAACTATTGTGGTGGGGTTTTTTCACATTGGTGTTAGGTGTTATCCATTTCTTATAATGGAAAACAAAAGAATGACACTTTAGACTATGAAACAGTTTAGATTTTATGCTTAAATTTCTTTATACCTCTTGGACTGTTCTATAAGATTTTGAGTGTCAAGTATTATATCAAAAACCTATTATATGCCCATTTTTTTCTGTTACTGATAACTGTCATTGTCCCATAGTTTTCATATTTCAGACAGTTTAGTTCAGACTGGTTAAAAATTATCCTGATGATTTAAGGGGATTGCTAAGAAAAGTAGCACTGTATAAAAGTAATATCTAACTGTCTTTATTGTTAAGGTGTAAGCAAGCTCATTGAAACCTTTTTAAGAAATCACACTACTAATAGAATCTTTTTTTTTTTAAAGGAAACAATGGCATTGGTTAGTCTTCCTCCTAAATTGGTCATGTATTCATTTTGATATATACATATATAAGTAGTGGGTTTCTGTATAGACACTTCCTGTGTTTTGAGGGATATTTTCTGTTCCCATATTGGTGGATATTTAAAATAACACTGGTTTATAATTCCATTCTTGCATTGATCATTGGAGAACTCAATTGTCTTTTGATATTGCTTAAGCAACCAGAGCATAATTTTGCTCATTTTGATTCTCAAAGACTTGTTGCAGATTTAGTATGTGCAATCTTTTAAAATGTATTCAGCAATCAAAGAAAGGCTCATTCATACAACTCCTGAGTATATATTGTTAGGGACCTTGGTGGTAAATTTTGTTATCTGTGATGCCTGTGGTTCAGCAAAAAGAAAAGGGAAGGCAAAAAAAATATCTCCTGTCTCCATAGGAGGCATCAAGGACATGATAAGGAAATTTAGTCATGAAGCTCTTTCCTTGAAAAAAGACCTTGACAATCTCCTCAAAATGGGTACCGATTACTGGAATGACATGCAGCAGGAGGAGAACAACTTAGATAAATTAGGTTCAGGTTGGCTCTCTCTGCATGTGTGCAGGACAAATATTAAACTGGATGTTGATGAAATGGTGGTGAAGGGAACTGTGGGTAAGGTATCCAGCTGATCACTCTGCTACACTAAATCAAAAAATTTGCTTGAATTCATAGAACTAAATGAGAAAAAGCACTTTTTTTTTCCTTTGACAATCGCCCAAAATGTTTCTGTTTACACCACTTTACTAGAAACTTACTCTTGGCAGAGATAAAGTAACCATTTGCCTCCACAAAGCAATATAGAAATCTGCTGCTTGTTATCCTTGAATTGCCAGATGCTTGCCTTTAATGATGTAAGGCCTTGCAAATTGCTTAATCTTGTGATGGAATACTCTTGCTACTCTGGATAGAAATGATCAACATGTCCTTTCATATTTAGCATATGAGAAATGCAGAGATTGGTTATCTTTAAGAAAGGGAAGAACGTTTTTAAATAAAATAGAAATAGATACTCTGTGAAAGTCTGATATAGATTTTTTTTTATTTATTGTCTTTAATACTTTTACCATATGAAGCCTCTAAATCTTAGAAAAAAAATGTGATAAAAAGTGAGTTGACACACTTTAGTTCGATTCTCCCCTCCCTGTTCTCACTACTAATTTTTTCTTGAAGTGGTTCTCTGTATTTCACAATTATGCATTTGTTAGAACAGTGTTTTAACATTATGCTACCTTGTTTTTTTAAATCAATACTCAACCCCAATGAATGGAAGTCATACTTGGAAAGCTGTTCCAAATTCAGAAGGAGAGGGATTGTGCACAGCTTGGGGAGTTAAAAACCGTTGAAATAAATTCTATCGGCATTGATGATATTTCATTGATGTAACTGAACACACAGTTTTGGACTCTATTTTCTAATGACAACAGCAAATATGATGCCTGGTTGAATAGACATGAAAAGAACACTTCTTTATAAAATTAATTAGCTGACTTTGTTTCTGAAAGTGTTTTTGATTTAATTTCAGTTTGTATGCATGTGCACTGATGTCTATTTCTCTATATGCATGTGTGAGTATGTGTTTAATTACAAGTTGTGAAGTTGTTATCATATTCAAGTCACTAAATTTAAAAAATTAATCCCAGTCTGTAAGAGTCAACAGGACTGCTATTCTCTAAATTGAAATAATGGTTGTCACCAGAACAGGGAAGACATCTAAAATCAAGATAAAATTGCAAAATGTGGCTCACACCCTTTTCTAACAGAAGACCTCAGAACAAGGGAAAGGCTGTATTTCCTGGATATTTAGCTTCTTTTCTCACCATTGCACATCAAGAGCCATAAATATTATTGAGATTACTATATGAGCACATACTGAATCAATCACATTTGTACACAGCTAAGACACTCAAGTAATGTACTAAGTGGTCAGAAGTACATTTCATTCCAAAAGTTTTTCATCCATCGGTTATGAAAGTTTAAAAACCAGTAAATGTACCTCCTAATTTTGTGATTTCTAAGATCATTCCATTCAGCAGACATTAAAGGACTGTGTCCTTGCTTTATACAGGCAAAAACACACAGACACATATATCTATATATATAGATACATAGATATATATATACATATTTATACACATTTATGTATTTGCAGTTTCACTGCACACTCTGGATAAAAACGAGGAATTTGATTACTTTTTAGACTATACTTTTCATGCCGTAACACACACAGAATCCTCTCCATCTGAGTTCTGCATTGCCATCAGTCTGAACTACAGGCAACGAGTCTTTAAGGGGATCTTTAAATGCAACACTTTATGTTTTCACTGCCTGAAATTCTACAAGATCAAGACAGCTTTACTGTTGATGTTGTTTTCTTGTCCTTTAAACAAGTGTTCAGAACTGCAACACAAGCTATTAAAAAAAATAACAAGTTATTTTAGTGCTGCAGCATAACAGCTCATATCCATAAAGAAATGAAGCTAAACGGGCTGGTTACTTTAGCTTTATGGGATTTTGTACAATCCCCAAGAGTGTCATTTACTCATTCCTACAATGCACAATTTGTCATAGAAATGCTGAAGTTTGGTTCCTACCTGGACTCTGGCCTCAGTGAGCTCTGTTCTTAGAGCTAGTTGTTCTCTTACATAGACATCAGGATAGTGAGTTTTCTGGAATACTTTCTCCAGTTCCTCCAGCTGCAAACTGGTGAAAGTTGTTCTGTGTCTCCTCTTCTTACTGCTGGAGACATTGCTGTCACACTTATCACCAAGTTCATCCAGGTCCCCCTTCTCCTGCATCCCTTTCACTGGAGACATCCTGAGATTGTTGCAATTGTCCATGGGCCTGCTCAGCTCTGTGTGAAGAGGCTGTCCTTCCACTTTAGTAATCCCATAGTTCACTGTATACAAGGTGGGTTAACAGCTGGTTAATAAATGATCAAGGGGGAAGAGGAAGTGTTTAGGTTCAGGAGTTCATATAAAAAAGTTTCATGGGGAACAAGATTCTATCGTGGCTGTGTTATTTCTATACAAGATCGTGGAAAAGGAATTTGTGATATTAACTACAGATGGAATAGAAGTGCTAAATCATATCGAATTTTAACTGAGAATTGTATCTGAAAATATCATCTGAAAATTTACAGACTAAGGAGACTGTACAAGAGTACTTGGATAATTTCACTCTGCCACAGCTGCCGCTAAAGTAGTTAACAATCCATGAAATCAGCGTCCACTAGAGTTGTACAGATAAGGAATCTTAGCCCAAAACACATTTTCATAGAAGAGGAACAAAGCTATTGTCAAACGTGCCTTTAAACTTGGAAGAAAATGTAAAAACCTCTATTTCTAGGAAAATACAAATTAACAGTGAAGTAAACTAAATAGTGGCAAACTGGCAAATCAAGAAGCAAATGAAACCAAATATTAACTTCACTTTAAAAATTCAATAAATTCCATATACCTTCTTTTGGATTTGTGAAATGGAATGGTTTCCAATTAGGTTTATTATGATGACAAAATACAGAGCGTTTCTGCAAAATGTTAACTTATTGAAAGAGATAATTTGATATACTTTGTATAAGGATTGCAGGAACTATTGGTCTTTAGGTAAAACATGAGTGGTAGAGATAAGCTGTAGCTTCTTAATAAGAAATGAAAACATTTCCCACTTTTCAATATTTTTTACTTATCTCACATCACTGGAAAAGTAATGAGATCAGTTATGGACTTTTAAAAAATTCTTTTTTAAAAAAAGGTGAAAAAAAGATTAAAATTCTAGAGAAATCAAAATTTACGAAGATGGCATGTATTATATTATAAGAAGCTTGCTTTGAAATTTTCTCACATTCTCAGTAGTTTATTTTCTTTCAATTCGAGCTGATTTTAGTGAGACACAATTTTTAGATACTTACCATCAACACATACATAGATAGGAAATGCCCCAACGCCCTCGAGGCACACATTAAATTAGCTAATTAAAAAAAAAAAAAAAAGCCAATGTATAAATCAATTTTCTTTAGGTTTTTCTTTCTTAAATTACACTTGAAGAAATCTTTCAATATTTCTTAGAATTTCTTTCGTACAAATAAAAGAATTTTCAAAAAATATATATACTTCAATAACTATATGAAGTAAAAAAATTTTGATATTGTTTGTCTTCTTACTGCAGCTGATCTTTAACCATATTTTCCAATGCTTCTGGGAAATTATTTTTTAAATATTTTTCTCTGTAGCGATTTTCGTCGTGTTGGAATAAAGGATAAAATTTCAAGTGTTCTAAAAATAAAATATTCCACATTCTCCTTGGCGATAGGCTAGAACTTTTTAACAATTGATAGAATGTTTAACACCATTGTTTGGATGACCGGCGTCTTTTTTGGAAGAATCACCTTTCCTCATCATTTCGTAACGCGGCAGAGAGAACCCCGCTACCGTCGCAGGACGATATTTGAAGGAACCGAAGATGACCAAGCGACCTTCCGTTCCCTCCCTGGATCGGCACCGGAGAGCCGGCCGTGTCCGGGGCCGCTCCGACACCGGCGCCCGGGGATGCTTTTTCCCGGGAGCTTGCCGGGTGAAAACGCCGCGGCTCGCAGTGACGGCGGGGGCGGGCGGGGNGCGGCCCCGGGGGCGGGCGGGCTGTGCCGGCGTGCCCGGCGCTGCGCTCCTCGGCCGGCCGCGGGACCCGGAGCGGGGCCGGTAGGAAAGGCAGCAGCCGGAGGGTTGCACTGAAAGGAAAGGAGCTCTTCAAAGTAAGCGCTTGCCTTCTCCCGGAGTTTCGGGGTTTTTTTAATAGTAATGGCAGTAATATTACTAGTATTGTTACTGTTATTGTTATTTTTCTACGACCTGAGAGCCCCTTGCATGCCCATATCTGAAGGCTGCATAGCTGCCTTTGGTCTCCCTGGGCAGGAGAATCCCTGGCCTCCCCCGTATATCTCCAGGAGAGAGAATAATCCTGGGATGACGACTCACCGTTGTTGTCCTGGCAGGGTGATGTCCTCTCCAGCCTCACATGATGCTCAGCTCTTTGCAGAGGGTTGAAGGCCTGCACACATTTGCTGCCTGACGTTTTGCTATAAAAGGACTCATTGTCCAAAGTTTCCATAACGTGCTCCAAACTGCCTCCTGCTCCCATGTAAAAGTCACTGTTCTTGCTCGGCTGGCTCTTCAGGGCAAACTTCTCGCTCAGAAAATCCATAATCATCTAAGGCTGCTTGAGAGCTTCTTCCCTAGACAGAGGCTGGACTGTGAGCAAGGGAGGGAGGGTGAGTGGATGAGAGGGAAGGAAGGAGGGAGGAAGAGGCGTTCAGTGCTTAGGGAGCTGTTTTGCCTCTGAGCCTTTGATTTGTCTTGTCTTGAAAGGGGAACCCGAAGTTGCTCTTATATCTTGAAGCTCAGCAGGACTTCTTGTGCAACCTCCCATTTCTAATGAATATGAAAATAAGCAAGCAGTCTAACTCCACCCCAGGTCCCCCAAGACCTAATCCCAACACAGGAGGGAGTTCCAGGCCCGTTTTCAACAGACAGATCTGTTTCAGGCAGACACACACAAGCATTCGGGGAGGGTGAGGGGAGAAAGGCAGGGAGGGAGGGAGGACAAATAAAAAGGACATTTCCCCTCTGCAACCTATTCACATTTCTCCAGGGATCCTGGAAAGAGTAATCCCTTGCTTCCCTCCCTCTCCCCCCAGCTCCCTGAGAGGCTTAGAGCAAGGTAATTTCAGGGGCACATACCCTCAAGTAAAGGATCTTCTTTAATCGATTTGACTGATACTTCGGTAGCTGCAGTCCTGTTCTCTGAAGCTGTAAAATTAAGAACCGGTGTTCCTTCTTTATTAAACAGCTCAGAAAAGTTTTCTCTGTTTAACTCCACTGAGAAAGAAATATTATAGGCAGTTGTTTGTGTAGAGGGAATGGAAAACAGAGAAGCTTAAAACTAGAACTCTCTCACATCAGAAACTGGCCTAAAAGAGAATTTTTCTGCTATGAAACAGATCTCAACCAATCTGCCTCTGTGTGTATGTTTGGGGTTTGTGTGTGTGTGTGTGCGAAGCAGTTAAAACAGACCTTTATTTTAAATCTCCTGAAATACTACAATTAAAAAACAATAGTTTCTAAATGAAAGTATTTTTTTAACTCTTAAGTAATAAAAAGAAAAATAAATGAGTCATATATGCATGCATTCCTATGGATATTGGAAAAGCGGGTAGTTTTCACCCAAAGTGTGAGCTTTGAAGTGTTGAATTCCTTATTCTTTCGCACATTGACAAGATTTAAAACACAGGCAGCAGAGAGAGAGTGGATTATTTCGAAAAGGCACGAATTACGGAAAAGAGCTTCCGCGCTTCTTCGTGAAAGGAGTACTTGATGAAGTAAAGTAAACCAGAGATTGTAATCACTTCAGATGAGTATTTCGGCATCGTGGGCCCTCGCTTGTCTGTTCTACTGAGGCTATTTTGGAAGCCCATTCGGTGGGCCCTTCCCCCGCTGGGGCGGGGAGGGGAGAAGTGAGGCTTTAATGAGTGGTTGGAGTATCGGTGCAGTACTGGCCAGCCGGGGCTGTGGAGAGGCTTAGAGACCTTTCCTGTGAACCCTGTCAAAGGTGAAGGGAAGGCCAGTTCGGGTCCAGCATATTTCCCGACAAGCAGCTTCCCTTCCTTCTTCAGTTGGTCTCTAATTTGATATTTGCCCGGAGAAAAGGGTAGCTGAGGGATGCTTTTTTCGGCCACTGTCGGGTAGCTGTGGGCACCATCCGCCACACGCACGATCTGCCCTTCGCTGTCATCTGTCAGGACCGGCTGCTACCCCCACAGCTCGGTCCCAATTCCCAGCGTTACCTGCCGCCACCACCGAGCTGGGGTTGCGGCAGGCGCGGAGCCCCGTCGTGACAGAGCGCAGAGGTGGTGCCCGGAGACTTGGAGTGGGACGGGGTTTTTTTGTGGTATGAGGGTGTCGCTTTGCGGGGAGGGAGAGGTGGAAGCCGTTTCCGTGAGCTCCTGGGAGAAGTGGAAGGGGCGCAGAGGACGAGCCGTGCCCGCGGTGCGCGGCCAGGTGCGGCGGAGGCCAGCTCGCTGCCTGCCCCGGGAGAGGGGCTGGACCCTGCCCCAGGGGCCGCTCCAGGGGCAGTTCCCGTCCCCGGATTTCTCATGAAAAATGACACGTTTCCTCCTTGCACCTTCTGGAACAACGCCTGCTCCGGACCCGGGGAAATAGATCCTCTCCCTGCCCCCGCATCTCCGTGTGCTGGCACTTCGGCAGCGTGTTTATAACTGTGCCTTAAAAGCACTAAATGCCTTGGGGAAAGGGAAAAAAG